>JAJJWW010011232.1:0-70029 GCA_023531295.1 Papaver armeniacum | reverse complement strand
GAAAGCATGTCGCTTCTCCCAAGAACGAACTTAAAAGAGCTCACACGACACATAGAATTCACCAACCCGAATAACTTGCAGAAGTTAGGGTTTCGCGCCTCGCGCAATAGACCGCACCTTGCTTGTCAAAATTAATTAAATCCTCCATTGCTGGAAGTGTGCCACGCCCAAATTTCCCGCCCCACTTCCCATCGACCAATCGTTGTCCTAAATGCGCCACGCGCATTCCAAACAAGGTCGGCCCCATGTTGCTTGCCGATCCCCTTTCCATCGACCAATCAGGTCGCTTTAAATCCGCCACAGCGCACTAGAAGTGCGGCCACGCCCTAGCTTGCCGGCCCCACTTCCCATTGACCAATCGTCAGCCCTAAAGGCGCCCACACTCACTGCAAGTGTGGTCGCGCCCTTATGTTTGGCCGACCTCCTTTTGTGGCCAATCAGTGTTACTCTAAACTTTCCACCATACATTAAATGCCAAACACACCCTACCGCGACAACTTCGCAACATGCCAACTTTGCAACGTGTAAACTTCCCAACGTGCCAACTTCGCAACGTGCAAATTTCGCAAACATGCCACTTCGTGGCAACCCGCCATAAATAGCCACCCACGGCAATTCCAACTCCTGTGGTTGTTCCCACACTATGGCCTTGCCATGGTTCCTTTGGCATAGCCATGGCACCAATTGCACAAAAGTCTCGCCATGCCACGTGCACCAATTAGGGTTTCGACAAGCCCTAATTCTCCCACGGGGAATTCTTCCACATCGCCTTGGCCACGCCTGGGCCCTACCCTTTCATGAAGAATTCTTCGACAGGGCCTTGGACACGCCAAGCCCTAATTCTTCCGCGGAGAATTCTTCCACGGCGTCAAGACTTGGCCACGCCAAATCCTTCCACGGAGACAAAACTTGGCTGCGGAGCCAATTTTAGCTTTGGCCATGCCGCAACATTACTGGCATACCACTATGCCGCGGCTACTAGCACGCCGCTATGGCGCCACGCTATGGCTACGCCACCGGCATGCCATTAGCATGTGGCTGACGCCACTTCGCTATACAACAAGATGTGGCCATAATCAATTTCCAACCTTCTTCATGAGATGCAATCTCAGCCATCCAAGTTCGCCACCGAACTGATGGACTTGTGGCAACTTTTAGGCGACCAACCGCCTAAACCCAGCGACCATGGCTACGTCAGGCGCTACTTGCACCATCTTGCCACTGGCATGCACAAGTCATGCCGCTGCACCATTTCTAGATGCCAACACAAGGTAGCCACAATCAACGGCTATCCTTATTCATAAGATGCAATCTCATTATCGTTAAGCCACCAAAACCAGCAAGCTCGCGACAAGTTTTAGGCGACTAGCCAAGACGAGCCTAGCATCACATGCTATTTACCGGCAAGCCTTCTCGATTTTAACTTGCCACACGTAGCAAAGTGCTACATGTTTTCCACGAATACACTCGAGACATCAAAATAAGTCACAAACCGGGGGATGCTCATCAGGGTATTGGTCTGGCGGTTTACAACGTGCGGCGTGCAATGCGCCCGTTGCAAGAAAGTGTCATGAAGTAGGATAATTAGTGGTGTTGAAAAGTAACGGTGTAAACAATTCATTTCCTTCATCATGAAAGAGTAATGACCGTCGGTTACATGAATTCACTTCCTTCATCATGGAAGCATAACGTCTGGCAGTTACACGTTACTCTTTTCTTCCACCACTCAATCGTTTCCACTTCTAACGAGACCAGGGTACGTTTCACTATGACTTGTATAAATAGGTCTCACCTATTTCCACCAAAAAAACAAGTTTTTGGCTCGGCAACACACAAATTTCTAGAAATCACCTGGTAGCTTTCCATCCGCTCACCGGTTCTATTTTCTAATACAAGTTACGTAACGCCCACACTTCTTAATCAATCATTCTCGTTTCAACACTTTTCTTCACTTCCCTCCCTAAGACCAACCCTTCTCATTTACTTTGTAACCGAAGCAAGCCTGGAACGGCCATTTCTTGGTTTAGGCCAGGATTGTACAGATTGATCTCTCAAATCAAGAAAATAAAAAAGTACTCCCGTGCAGTACATTGCTTAGGGTTTATATTCGGTTCTCACCCACACACCCGAAATTACCAAAATCAAATGGAAAGCAGCACCCACAAACAATTGGCGACCACGGTGGAGATTAATCTCTGCTACAATATCAATTTTTAATTCCCAATTTAGTTTTGTAACCTCGATCTCAAGATGGTAGAACTCAGGTCCGGATCAGCAACAAACCCTGAGAACACTAGCGCTGAGATTACTCTTGGTATTAATGTTTCTTCCAGTGGCGTTAATACGCCACCTGTCAACACCAGCGGCGCGGAAAACGTTCCTTCAGACGTTACACATCCAGTCACCAGAGCCAGAGCCGCCGCCGCCACCCCCAATGTTTCTTCAAGTGTGATGCCTCCAACAGTCACCAGAGTCGCGGCTACTCCACCATCAGGACGAGAGACTGGAAGAACCAGAAGAAGGCGATCTCCTCTTACCACTGTTGATTTGATGGAAAGACAAAAGGTTCTCGTAAGGCTCAAACGGGCATGGCTACAACTCGTAAAGAGATACTTATTTTCCTCAAGACACTAACAGAGCGGCTACCACAAGAGTCACGTCAACCCCAGATGGATCTGACAAGGAATACCTTTAACATCCGGCGCGGGCACTTCAGCAGGACATGCGTTTATAGATGAAGAGGCTCGCGTTGCTCTTGAACGCCCAGTAGAAAGGAATCAACAATCCAATTTCATCACACGTGAAAATCAGGAACGACTTCTCCGAAATTGGGGCAAAGAAAATCAGCAACCCTCCTGAGTTCACAGAGACCCTCTTCCCGTCAGGAGCTACATGATTTCTGGGGACTTCGCCCACAAAATCATACAGTCTATGATGAAACATTTATGTGAGATTCTGAATTTCTCCAAGGCGTAGCGTCAAGACATATTTTCAGCCCTCAACCGCATTGCATCGGGGAAAGCAAACATTTCCGGCCAGAAAGCCGTTCCCCGAACCCCAACCTCTCTCCTGGAAAGCACGATTGATAGATGGAATTGGGGACTCCTAACCACCACTCACTTGAAGGATGTCGAGTTTGACAAGATACTTGAACTCGGCCTCCGACTTCAACATTGTAACCATGAAGCCTCTGAGAGTTGCAAGGGAAAATCAAACAGAAGAAGCGTATTCTTTCCCATGAGGATAAAAACGATACTTGCCGACCAGCACTATTTGTGACGTCTTCCCTTATGCCATATCGTATAAATTCATTTTTTCGAAGTCAAGGGTTAATGGCACCCTCACTGGAGTTCTCTCCAGGAGCCACTTCAACATTCTCTCGGGAAGTCGCTCCGCTTCCAGAGCCAGAAGTCGCTCCGCTTCAACATTCTCTCGGGAAGCCGCTCCGCTTTAATGTTTCGCTATGGAAACCGCTTTAACATTCTCTCGGGAAGCCGCTCCGCTTCCAGAGCCGGGGAAGCCGCTCCGCTTCCCAGAAGCCGCTCCACTTCAACATTCTCTTAGGAAACCACTCCTACTCCAGAGCCAGAAGTCGCTCCACTTCAACGTTTCGCTCCAGAAGCCGCTTCAACATTCTCTCGGGAAGCCGCTTCGCCTCCAGAGCCAGAAGTCGCTCCACTTCAATGTTTCGCTCTGAAAACTGCTTCAACATTCTCTCGGGAAGCCGCTCCGCTTCCAGAGCCAGAAGCCACTCCGCTTCAACATTCTCTCGGGAAGCCGCTCCGCTTCTAGAGCCAGAAGCCGCTTTGCTTCAACATTCTCTCGGGAAGCCGCTCCGCCTCCAGAGCCAGAAGTCGCTCCACTTTAACGTTTCGCTCCAGAAGACGCTTCGACATTCTCTCGAGAAACCGCTCCGCTTGAATGTTTTGCTCTGGAAACCGCTTCGACGTTTCGCTCTAGAAGCCGCTTCGACATTCTCTCGAGAAGCCGTTCCGCTTCAATGTTTCGCTCTGGAAACCGCTTCAACATTCTCTCCAGAAGTCGCCACTCCTCCCTGTCAGGGATCGTGATCACAACCATCCAAGTCTTTTCTGATAACGTCTGCTGCCAAGAACTGTTGCTGTTCTTTTATTGATACCAGTCATAGCTTTACCGTAGCAACAATCACCACAAAGAAACATGTAAACCACGCCTGGGGACTGTGGCTCTGCACGGAATCCCTTCAATGTCAAAGCTCAGAAGACACGGTCAACCAAAGAGTCATATCCACGACAAGGTCATCTACTCTTCGAGAGTGTAGTAATATCATCACCTCTCTGCCTAGAAGGCGCCTGCAACACTTTACAAGCCCACGACGGATCCCAAGCCTGCTGAGAGAAAGCAACTTCAGTAACCAAAGAGAAGTGCGACTGGGGACTGCTCATCACGGTCCATCCCCGACAACAATCAAGCATTCATAAGATAACTCCTGAGAGGCAGTTGAAACATTTTCTTGAAGAGACAGAGGGAGCCACGATTAACGACATAACTCCCTCACTTCTACCTCTTCGTTATCCAGAATGCTTCATCCGTGCGATATTCCAAGCATCCCGACATTACATCCAAGAGAGTATGATAAGATTATATCAAATCCCATAGGCGTGGATTCAAGGCGATGCAATTAAAGTAGGCTACACCTGGGGATTGAAGCCTCCTTCATGTTTAGAAGCGTAAACGCAGTCACCACCTTACCAGCGAATGCAGCAGAAGCACATCTTCCACGAGAAAATAGGCACAGGATAATTACACATGGGGACTACAAGAATGGGACGCCTTCACTGCTCTCAACCAGGTCATTTCCGATTTCAACATCATCACTGTCGAAGTTTTACGAGCCGCAAGAATTTCTCAACATGAAGTCGTACACGTGCATCAAAGATCCCAAAATCACGCCACAGAGATACATTCACATATCTGGCCACGCCATCGGATATAATGGAAGTATAATTGGGCACTGCTCACCGCACTCCATGCAATAATCCAAGATTCAGAAGATGATTCAAAGGATGTTGTTTGGAACGAAGTCCTTGAATACCTGATAGCAGCACATCGGCAACGGAACGTCTCTCAACTCATCTACTTCACCCAATAGCTCCGGAAGATTTCGACCATGCAAGTATCCATAGCATATCATCATCGCAATCAGAAAGTCTAGGTACCAAATAACCTAAAGTCAAGGATGAACCAACAAAGCAACCACAATCTCTAAGGTTAGCCCTGATATTATTTCATCCATCCATCCCAAGAGTACAATAGGGTTTGGTAAATTTTGAAATCTACTGGAGAGGTCAGATACTCATTCTTCTGGAGTCAGAACCTTATTACACATTTGGTAGAAGATCGATGGTAATATTGGGTGGATACATGCGAGAGCACCTACCTTGAGTTCTCCTGGCTTGCCTTGCCGTTGATTATAACCTTTGGAGATTGCTTTGTTACCATTAATGCTCGCTCTGCCACCGCTAACAAATGAAGAAGAGGAGACAGATACTGCAGATGAAAGCAAGGAGATGGACGAACAAAAACAGAAGAGGGTCGATACCCCTTTTCATACGAACGCAGTTTCTAGAGTTTGAACATAATAAGGATTCCTTACTGCTCCATGAACGGGAATAGATGACTGGGCGCACCACGCTCATGCTCCATATCCGAACAAGTAGTGTGCCAATATCTCCGCATCATGACCGAACCAGCAGCACGCCAGCACGAGGAACACCATTTGCCCAATCTACAAACGTTTCATGGATCCAGCACTCCGGGGTCAAGCCAACTCTCCATGGCTCTAGCACTCCGTGGTCAAGCCAAATCTCCATGGATCCATCACTCCGTGGTCAATCCAACTCTCCATAACTCCAACACTCTATGGTTAAGTTAGCGCCAACGCTCCAACATTCCGTGATCCATCCAGCAAGCCTTCCAAGTACCATTTCCACCGTTCCACGGACTGAAGCCATCAGCGCCATCATCACCGCTTGGTAGCCAAAGTTTCAGTGCCATCATCACCGTTCCTATAAAAAACGTTGAGAAATATACCTAAAATACGCTCGCCTACTTTTTATTGTTGCTCTCTTCGTTGATCCAAACCTTTGCTGCTAACACCAAGATGTAGAAACAAAGCAAACAATATGAAAGTAAGGAAGATGGGTAATGATAGGTGTAGAATACACCATATTTACTATCTAGAGTTTATGCTTTCTTTGCTATTTTTCGTGTGAATTATGTATCTTATGTTCGCTTTTGAGTTTTATAGGTATTTTGGAGTCATTGGAGCAAAAAGAAGTGGAACTTGCTCAAATATTGGATTTCTTCTCATCATGGTGACAAGAGCGGAAAGGTGAAGCTATCGGCGAAAGAACGAGGCCAATCCGGTTCCGTACGAGAAGGTTACGAGCAAAAGCAACAGCGGGGCTTGTCGGCTCCCAGAGGACCGACGGTACAAAACGAGTTGTGTTCAAGTGATTGTCACCGTGGTGGCTCAGTATCCATCTCTGGTGCCTATAGAAATTCGTTCTTACCTAGCCCAGATTTCAGAGAAGATGATTATCTCAATCATTCTTCACAAACTCAGAGACGAGTTGAGCTATGGCGGCACCGTTTTAGAGAGATTGAGATGGAAGAAGGAGTGCTGCTCGAGTTCAAGGAAGGAATTGATGGAGGGAGAATCAATGAAGAAAATGATGCTGTTATTGGATTAAATCAGAGGTGAAGCAGATCGAGAAGGTGGAGGTTATAACAGGGTTAGGTGAGAAGCTCTTTGACGTGGAAAGGGAGGATTAAAGAAGAGATTAATGGGTTGTTTAGTTATTGTGAAAAGCATGTTAGTGAATGAAAACGAAATCCATGACCAATACTTTCTTATCCTTGATTTTATTTGTTTACTTTTCTTTATTTGTTTTATTTAGTTTATTATAATCACAAAACTACCGGTATTATTTATAGGGAACCGAAACAATTTGACAACCTAGACCTCTCTGTGGGTTCGATCCTTTCTTGCCCTTGCTATATTTATATTTTGAGTAGTAAGAAAGTGTAATTATATTTGTGTCGCTTACGACAGCGATCAAATTTTGGCGCCGTTGCCGGGGAGGCAACGGTTGTTAAATGTTTTTGGTTTCTTATTTTTTTATTTAGTTTTTGTTTTATTTTTATTTTTATTTTTTTCCTATTTTCTGGTTTTTAACCTTGGTTTGAGAATCTTATTTCAGGTGCTTATTTCTATGGAAGGAGCATATTACGTGGATGGATACGGATTTCAACCTCAACAATATGAAAACTACCAATTCCATGGGTATAATCAAAACCAATTCATTGGTTATGACCAATATTCCATGGAACCTTATGGTTTTCCTCAACAACCTTATGGCGGGTATGTGTGTGAACAACAACAAGGATGGGAGGATTCTTATGCTCGTGAACAAAAAGTCTCTAACTTTATAGACCAAGTTTCCAACTTTTTAAAAGAGGAATTTCAAAAAGCAAAAGAGACTACAAACGAGCAACTCCAAGAACTTCGTGAAGGTATGGCTATCTTGCGAAGAGACATTGATCAATATAAGGAAGATATGGATAATTCTTATGTGCATATGGTTTGTGATGAATATTTGATTGATGCTAATGTTGAAAAAGGCCAATCCTTGGACACTTTCGTGGATAATTGTGTAGTTAACTCAACTCTTGATCTTAATAATGATCATTCACCTATTCAAAAGGATGAGTTAGAGATTAGCAACACTAAATTCAGCGAGGAACAATCTTATGTTGACTATGATAGTAACGGTGATTATGATACATCGCTTGAAACAACTCATGGTGACATCTCCGAGGAGTCTTTTTGGGATAAAGATGAATAGGAAGAGGAATATGATGACACTTGTGTAGATTACTCAAGCATTGATCTTAATAATGATCAAGAGCCTATTCAAAGGGTGGAGCTTGAGGATGATGCATTCAGTGTTCTAAAAAGTTTCTTATAATAAAATTTGGATCCGCGAAAGAGTATGTGCCTTACAACAAGGAGGAATATGTTGAGAATGAGACCGTTATGACCAATATTGTGGAAGACCCAATTGAGCTTGCAAAGGATTGTAATGATGATGTTTATGTTGAAACTTTGGTTACGACGCGTAAACGGACGAAGAATGGTTGCAAGGTTTGATAGAGGACCATGATATACAAGAAGTGAATAATTCACTTGAGTTTTCAAGGATGAAGAGGATTCGTGATACAAGAGATTGTGCAAGGTTTATCTAACCCTTGCCTATTGTTTCTTCTCCTTTACCTCTTATTGGTTTGAATGTATGTGCTTGAGAATATTGTTGAATGACTTTGTTTCTCGTTTTCCATAATTAGAGATACTTGATTCTCATACTATGCAAAAGTTATGGAACAAGAAACCGTGAAGTACCCGACTTCTATATTCTTTATACACTTCAAGTGTGGACAAGAATAAGTGTGGGGGAAGCTTTTTATCACTAGCTTCACTTTGCTTTATTTTACTAATATTTGTGTGAAGCTAGTGTTTGCAAAACAGGTTCTATGGAAGGATCCCCAACTTTTCCGATTATTGGTATATGGGGAATGAATCTTACAAGAAGCTAAGTCGGGCCGTCGACTTTAAAACAAGCGCTTAGTGGGAGGCAACCCACCGGTTTTGTATCTTATCCTTTTGCATTTTATTTAGTTTCGTTTATTTATTTTTTACTGTTTTCATATCATATTTGCATCCTATGTTTAATTTCATTGAGTCCGTAATCTATCTTAGAAGAGAATTATGACGAATACCTTTTCGTCAGAAAATTTCAGACTGCGCGTAGTTCAGTCCAGGACCATAACCTGTCGGACCGTTTATCAAAACATTGTGAAATTTTGACACTGTGTAGAAAACACGTAGGTGAACAACTTTTGTTAAATGGATTTTTTCCAAATTCCTTACCAATTTGCACAGTTTTTGCGTTTTATCTGCTGTTACGTCAGAATTCAGAACTTTCGGTTTTACACATTGAGGACAATGTGAAGTTTAAGTGTGGGGGAGCATTTATATGTTTGTATAGTTTGTTTTTGACACCATTAGTGGATGGAACCATTTTGAATGCAGGAGTTGAGGAACTAATTAACTAAAAGGGAAGAATATAGCTCATGAAATCACAAATTAACATGATAGTTGTTACCATATCTCGGAATATCACCATATCACATTCTATTTTTATTTTTCCATATTTATCTATTGTTCTCTAAGTGCTTTGGTGGGTCACTAAAAATCGACGTGTTATTACTGCTAGGATGAAATAGAGTGATTGAGTTACTAAAAAAAAAAAAAAAAAAATGAAAAAATTATAAAAAGAAAAAAAAAGAAAAGAAAAAAAAAGACCGACCAATTAGACCAAAACGGAATAAAAAGACACTTGGGAATAGCAGTATGTGTGAAATGTAGTCCCTGTCTCCGTCGCCTAAACAAGCGTGGAATGCAGGATCCAAGGCAACTATCATGTACTTGCTGACAAGAAGCATGCGCTTGGATCCAAAAGATCTAATCATGCCGTCTAAAAAAAAAAAAAAGAGAAATTGGATCCATTTTGATCCAATCATATAAAAAAAAAAGAGAAGAAATTATTATTGTGTTGAATAAAGTCACTTTTGGTTCCCTTGTATATGCCAATTGATTTGATGTAGCATTCAGCACCGTAGCTCAATCCAATAGGATTAGGTTCATCTTAGCGGTGACCTTCGAGACGAGATATGGGAAACATCGATCACTTGTGAATATTCGCCAACATCTACATCTTTATCCATCTTCTTAATCTTTTCATTGTGATTGTGGTTTGTTAGTTTCCGAGTATTGTGGCTTGTTCGACTATCTAATTAGAGTTTATTTACTAATATATCAATTGAATTTGCAAGGTAACTCCTCCTGTAGTCATTTTGGATTCATTCATTGATTTGTCACAAATAGACGGAGTTTGAAATATAGGTTTTGTAGGTATATCTCTAGTAAACCTTCACGAGACTATAACTCGTCCACTAGGGACACCTAGGGGTTTAAAGGCCTGTTATTCATGCTAAGAGTAACCGTAGCCTCGACGACACGGAGTTGTATGTATTCTTTAGAATTGTTTTGTTTGATTTGCTCGAGGACTAGCAAAGTCTAAGTGTGGGGGAATTTGATAGGTGTAGAATACACCATATTTACTATCTAGAGTTTATGCTTTCTTTGCTATTTTTCGTGGAGAATTATGTATCTTATGTTCGCTTTTGAGTTTTATAGGTATTTTGGAGTCATTGGAG
Source organism: Papaver armeniacum (assembly GCA_023531295.1). Lineage (NCBI taxonomy): Eukaryota > Viridiplantae > Streptophyta > Magnoliopsida > Ranunculales > Papaveraceae > Papaver > Papaver armeniacum. The sequence continues at coordinate 59,709 of JAJJWW010011232.1, read as the reverse complement.
CAAAAAGAAGTGGAACTTGCTCAAATATTGGATTTCTTCTCATCATGGTGACAAGAGCGGAAAGGTGAAGCTATCGGCGAAAGAACGAGGCCAATCCGGTTCCGTACGAGAAGGTTACGAGCAAAAGCAACAGTTAAGCTTGTCGGTTCCCAGGGCGACAAGACAAAACGAGTTGTGTTCAAGTGATTGTCACTGTGGTGGCTTTGTATCCATCTGCCGGGTGCCTATAGAAATTCGTTCTTACCTAGCCCTGGATTTCGGAGAAGATGATTATCTCAATCATTCTTCACAAACTCAGAGACGAGTTGAGCTATGGCGGCACCGTTTTAGAGAGATTGAGATGGAAGAAGGAGTGCTGCTCGAGTTCAAGGAAGGAATTGATGGAGGGAGAATCAATGAAGAAAATGATGTTGTTATTGGATTAAATCGAGAGGTGAAGCAGATCGAGAAGGTGGAGGTTATAACAGGGTTAGGTGAGAAGCTCTTTGACGTGGAAAGGGAGGATTAAAGAAGAGATTAATGGGTTGTTTAGTTATTGTGAAAAGCATGTTAGTGAATGAAAACGAAATCCATGACCAATACTTTCTTATCCTTGATTTTATTTGTTTACTTTTCTTTATTTGTTTTATTTAGTTTATTATAATCACAAAACTACCGGTATTATTTATAGGGAACCGAAACAATTTGACAACCTAGACCTCTCTGTGGGTTCGATCCTTTCTTGCCCTTGCTATATTTATATTTTGAGTAGTAAGAAAGTGTAATTATATTTGTGTTGCTTACGACAGCGATCAGGTAACGCCTTTTATAGGCATGGTGTTTTTGGAGTTCGAATAGAGAAAGTTTTCTCTTTTTGGACACGCACGAAAGAAGGCAGCTGGTCCCACGGTGTTGGCGTTCCATGGCGCTAATGTCCACGGCCAGTCCAACACTACGCCAACGCTCCGTGTCCAAGCTAGCAGCGCCTTCCAAGATATCCGCGCCATCGGCCCTTCCAATCTAGTCGCGATATTCGCCATTCCATAGCTTCATCTCCGCTCGGCCGAGATTGAAGCACCATCTTCGTCGTTCAAAGCAACGCAATCTCCACCGTTCAAAGCCGCACCGTCCGCCATTCCCAAGCCGGAAGCGCCATCTTCACCACCCCATGGCCCAAATTGGCACCAACGTTCCAGGAAGCAAAACTCTATGCCAACACCCCCTGGTCAAACCGGAAATGCGTCAAGTCGTCAGTACAAGGATCACGGATTCCTCGCGCCTTCCGTTAAAGGTTAACTAGAATTTCCCTGGGAAACTCTTCACGTCTTGCCCTTTCGATTTCACTCTTGTCTGTCACCATCTCATGCTTACCCTTAACAATGCCACATTAGAGCTAAGCAAGAGACTTAATGTTGATGGTGGTTTTTATCTTAGGATTAAAATCGTAAAACCTTTCATCTGATGTGACGTCACTCTGGAAGGAAATAGAGCCACGTGTGCTAACCTCTCCACTGGCAAATTTATTGATCCGCTCAATATATTTACATGAAATTTATCCAGACTGGCGAATCCCAGATGTTCTGTAAATTTTGGCGCCTCGCGTATATTTACTTAATATTAGTTCCTCTGGGTGCCTTTTATGCTATGTTCTCCGGTTGAACTCTTAATGTTGATATGGCATGACGATTTGTGTTCACTCGCAGCAGAGTAGCACGAATCTCCAAGTATCAAGAATAAGATCTTTGCATAAGGTATTCAATCGAGGAAAAGCATCTTGCTCTACGGCAACGAACTTAAAAGAGCTCGTAATCGACACATAGAATTCAATCACCTGACTAACTTGGAAGTTAGAGTTTCGCGCCTCGCGCAATATACCCGCACCTTGCTTGTCAAATTAATTAAATCCGCCACGGCGGCCGGAAGTGTGGCCACGCCCGACTTGTCGGCCCCTTCCCATCGACCAATCGGAGGTTGCCCTAAATCGCCACGCACATTCGAACAAGGTCGGCCCCATGTTGCTTGCCGTCCCCTTTCCATCGACCAATCAGGTCGCTTTAAATCCGCCACAGTGCACTGGAAGTGCGGCCACGCCCTAGCTTGTCGGCCCCACTTCCCATTGACCAATCAGGTCGTCCTAAAGGCGCCACACTCTCACCAGAAGTCTGGTCGCGCCTTATGTTTGGCCGACCCCCTTTTGTGGCCAATCAGGTTACTCTAAACTTACCACCATACATTAAAGGCCAAACACACCCTACCGCGATAACTTTGCAACATGCCAACTTCGCAACGTGCAAACTTCGCAACGTGCCAACTTCGCAACGTGCAAACTTCGCAAACATGCCACTTCGTGGCAACCCTCCATAAATAGCCACCCACGGCGATTCCTACTCCTGTGGTTGTTTCCACACTATGGCCTTGCCATGGTTCCTTTGGCATAGCCATGGCACCAATTGCACAAAATTCACGCCATGCCACGTGCACCAATTAGGGTTTCGACAAACCCTAAAAGCCAAATAACGCTCCCAGAGCAATGGGATTGGCGTGGCAACATGGCCAAGGTTGCCACGCCATATGTGGATCCGACTCCACGGCGCCTTGGCCACACCAAGCCTTAATTTTTACAGGAAGAATTCTTCCACGGCGCCTTGGCCACGCCAAGCCCTAATTCTTCCACGAGGAATTCTTCCACGACGCCTTGGCCACGCCAAGCCCTAATTCTCCCACGGGGAATTCTTCCACGTCGTCTTGGCCACGCCAAGCCCTAATTCTTCCATGAAGAATTCTTCCACGGTGCCTTGGCCACGCCAAGCCCTAATTCTTCCGTGGAGAAATCTTCCACGACGCCAAGACTTGGCCACGCCAAATCCTTCTATGGCGTCGAGACTTGGCCACGCCAAATCCATCCACGACGACAAAACTTGGCTGCGGAGCCAATTTTTAGCTTTGGCCATGCCGCAACATCACTGGCATACCACTATGTCGCGGCTACTAACACGCCGCTATGCCGCCTTGCTATGGCTACGCCACCGGCATGCCACCACTTCGCTATACAACAAGATGTGGCCATAATCAATGGCCATCCTTCTTCATGAGATGCAATCTCAACCATCAAAGTTCGCCACCGAACTGATGGACTTGTGGCAACTTTTAGGTGACTAACCGCCTAAACCCAGCGACCATGGCTACGTTAGGCGACACTTGCACCATTGTGCCACTTGCATGCACAAGTCATGCCGCTGCGCCATTTCCAGACGCCAACACAAGGTAGCCACAATCAACGGCTACCCTTATTCATAAGATGCGATCTCGGCCATCGAAGTTCGCCACCAAACCGGTAAGCTCGCGACAAGTTTTAGGCGAATAGCCAAGACGAGCCTAGCATCACATGCTATTTACCTGCGGCAATTGATAGGTGTCGTAAAACACCTAATTTTATATCTAGTATTTATGCTTTCTTTGCGAGTTTTCTTGTAAATTATGTATCTTATATTGGTTTTGAGTTATCAGGTGTTTTGGAGTCATTTGGAGCAAAAAGAAGTGGAAATGGCTACAAAAGTGAAGTCACAAGTGAAGAAGGGCCAAAGACCCAGTGGAACTCGTTCAAATGGAGGATTTCTAGTCATCATTTTGTAGAGGACGAGAAGACGAAGGCAATGGCGAAAGAACAGAGTCATTCAGAGCTCGTATGAAGAAGTTATGGGCGAAAGAACTCGGAAGACTAAAAGGGCTCACTGGTCATTTTTAAGGGCAGTGCTATTGGGATCCCCTCGTTTGTTAAGGGGCATCTAGTTTGTTAAGGGATTGCCATTTTCAAAGGAACTGCTAAAGGAAGTATGTCATTTACTGAGGGGAAGTTCAAATTCAAATAGTGTTAAGGGCACTCGGACATTCAGTTCAGGGCTGCCACCATCATCTTCTTTCCCGTCAACAGAACATGATGAGTTTTCCGGCAAATATCATGTTCCGTACCAAAGGCGTAGTTAATGGTGGTGATTGAGCTAGAGTATGGACCAGTGGGTTTCAATGAGGCTGTTTTCGATGATGGTAATGAAGCTCAGCTCAAAGTGAAAGAACACAGTTGTGTTGAGAAGACATAGTTTGAGCTCGAGGGAATAAATGGTAGTTGTTACTGCCATTACAGGACGATGAGATGGCTGCTGTCATTGGAGAAGTTGAACGAGAGAGAGGCAGTGAAGCACAGGAACGGAGAAGTTCAGGAGATGGAGTTGAGCTGTAGTTTGTTGGCAGTGATGGTGATGAGCAGTGATCAATGGAAGGTTGTTGCTGTAAGGAAACGTGAGTTTCCTAGTTTAGGTCAAAGAAGACGGCTAAATTCTAGGAGGTTCCGGAAAGGCTCCGTTTGGGAAACGTAGATGGTTTAGGACAACTTCCATATATAAGATGGGTTTCCTAATTGACCATGGTTTCCTTGGGAACCAAGTTTGTGACTCCTATATAAGGAGGTCTAGGCTAAGTGTTTTAGTCATGGAATCCTCAATGTAAATCTCGTAGAGATGTGAGGGATTCATCCCACCTATTGAGGTGGTTATGTGAGAGACCTAATGATGGAAGGAGTACACCATTATGGTGCTTATGGGATACTTATCGATGTTGGAAGATATGTCGTTATGGAGTATTCATATGGAGATGTTGGTAAGACATCTTGTTGAAGAGAAGATCATCTTGGTGGTGCTGGATTAGATTATTGGTGTTGAGCTAAAGGCGTCCATGGTAATCTATATCAGGGTGTGCAGAGAAGATCATCTTGTTGTGGTAGATAATGTGGTAAATGTTATCTCGTATGGGTGAAGACGCTACTTTGGATCTTATAGGGTGCTTGTGAGAGTTCTTGTGTTCGGTCACATTATGGTGAGTCGATGGGTTGATTAGTCAATCAGTTGTGTAATTCTCAGTGGTGATTCTATAATGAATAAAGAGGTCGTAGCCGTTTGGTGGATGTAGACAATATTACACACATTGTGTATATTGTTGAACCACGTTAAATCCGTGAGTACTTTACTCTTGTTGCTTTGATTTATGGCTTGCATCTGTGTGGTTCTCTTTCTCTTCTTCTTATCCTAGATCGTAGTAAGGTTCATGGAGCAATCCGAGAGATCAAGTGTTTCTTGTTAGCTAATATGTTTCCGCAAGATTAGCACGTAGATAGCTCTGAACCCCAACAATTGGTATCAGAGCGATCCAATTGTCCCAATAATTGGTATCAGAGCGATCCAATTGTCCCAACAATTGGTATCAGAGTGATCCAATTGTCCCAACAATTGTTATCAGAGCGAGGTTGGATAAAAGGTTTGAAGAGAGAAGTTTTTTTTTTTTTTTTTTCCCAAGAGAAAATTTTGAAGACGAAGGATTTGGTTTCATCAAGTAAGTGAGGATTTGATGTTACAGCTTCCGAAGATGCAAAGTTTGATGTTATCAAGTATGTGTAGGATTTGATTTCATCAGTTTTGGGAACAAAGCAAAGTAAAGCGTACTTCTGAAGGAATGGGATTATGCAAGGTGATCTCGCATTCGATATGGTCAAGATGTATGGTCTTGATGTTTTGGTGCTCTACATTGGAGATTTGGCATTGATTCTTATTGGAGCAGAAACCCTATGCATGGCTTCAAGTAAGTTTATTTATTCTCTATACTTCGTACTATATTCTTGTGAACTGCTTCATAGATTGGTTTTCAATTAATCAGTGTTTGCTTGGCAAGACACAAGAAGGCAAGAGTATCGTAGTTGAGACACGAATATTGTTTCGTATGTTTGTGGAAGTAAAGATGGAATATAAGCATGTCAAAGTCTCATTATTGTTCCAAACCAAGGGAAACAATAACTAGTTATCAATCATCATCAATTAGATCATGTTGCTGATTTTCTTTAACCTGAAGTTGAAGAATGTGAAGATGAATTCATACTCGTTCTGCCTTAGTTGTTTACTACAATAAGGATTTGGGAAATCTCTTAGTAGGTTTCGTTTTGGATGTATTGTCCGTTGGCCAGGGTGTGATATGTTCCAGAAGTGAAGAGTTTGATATTCAGTCTTAGTATTTGAAGCGTGTGGCTACAGATAGTTGCAGGACATTGATCGTTGGATGAAGATGTGATATTTGTTGTGGTGGAGCTATGGTTTCTTATTTTTAAGAAGAATTTTGTCGACACAGTTTGTAGGGTTTGTTTGTCTGTGTTGAGTATGGCATTGTGTCGGGTAGAACAATGTTTTATGGAGTTTCTCTCGTACTGTTTCCGATAGAGAAGCTAGATAGTTTGTGATCTTTTGATTCTTCCCGATGACGTTCAGTCGAAGATTTGTTTGTTTGTACACCATTTGAAGTCGATCGGAGCTAGTTGAAGTGTAAGACCGTCTGAGGAAACAAGTTGGTCTATTTGTGTTGCGGATACGTTCCTACTTTGGTGAAGACCCGTTTTGAGGAATTAAAAAGGTATCGCTTGGACACTTCAAGAGTTTAAAGAATAAAGACATAATACTACAATGTGTATAGTGGTGTGGCTATGTAAGCTGGCGCATACTACAAGGAGAAAACACGGTGCATGAATTTGAGAAGGGCAACAATTTCGGCGTGTTTTTCCATCAACCTTTATTATCCATTGGCTATTTGATTTCCTAATGATCAGTGTGAGACTTTCTATTGGAGAGAGCTACATTATAGCGATGATAATATTTGGGGGTTTGCTCATCTTCTATGGTTATTGAAATTGGTTTCAATAGGGACAGAGCCTGTAGAGATGAAGGTAAAGATTTCTTTTGAGAAATTTGGTTCAGCAATGATATAGTTTCCGTCAAGTTATTTTCTCTACATAGTTTGAGAAGATAAACACAACAGCGTCTTGAATTGCTTGGAGCTTGAGGAAGTTACCAAAGGTTTCAGATTATGGCTGGGTGTGATTGAGTCTTTGTTTGGAGTACGGATTATCAGATTTCGAAACGTTGGTGTACGTTTGGAGCAAGATTCGGAAAGGGATATTCACAAGAAAGAATGTGTGACATTACGTATTGTTACGACGGTAACAATGAATTCTTCGACATTAGTCACAGTGTTATCCAAGTCTTATTACGTTGTGGTTTGACTGTTGCGAAGTCGAAACTACATGCTTGCTAAGAAATTGATAAAAGACTATCTTGACAATTATGTTAAAGCTCGTTAAAAGGACATTGTTGTCAAAGCCCGTTGAGGTTGTCAAGTGGTGAAGATGTTTAGTGTGTCACCGCCAAAGACTCTGTGAAGTCGGACATATTTAGTATGGTATGTATGCATTAGTTGAAGATATGATGAGCTTTTTTGAAGGAGTAAAACTCAATTGGGGAAATATGGTTGTAGAATCATAATCCAATCGGAGATAGGCTCGTAGAGCAAGATTCATAAGAGATGAGCTCGAGATTGGCACGTAGTGGCAATGATCCATGGATTGGTTGTATTTGGTGCGCAGTTAGAGTCATGCTCAATATGCTTTGGTACATACAAGATGGTTAGTTTCTTGGAAGCTAACATGAAGGTTGGTTTTATAAACTAACGCAAGGTTTCTCGTTAACTCGCTTTGGAGGACATGCTCATGGAAAAGAGCAAGTATGTGATCAGTTGTTTAAATAAGCAATTGACTCGGCTGGAGTTTAGAGACGAAGATGAAGACTATGGTTCTGCTAAGGTAATGCTTAGGCAGATGCATGGAGGCTACTGTGATAGTTTCATTTGTTGATCGATTAGTTATGGATGTCAACCCTAACGGATGTGGTGCGCAACTTGGAGTTAGTGGCTTATAAGAGCATAACATTAACTCAGGTGGAGCAAGGAAGGCCAAGACGAAGCTGTGTTCATGGTATGGAACAAATTCGAAGGTGGCAAAGGCTCAAGGGCGCATAATGACTATAACTAAATTCGAAGGTGGCATATGGACAATGATCGTGTATGATCAGATTGAGTTGGCATGCAATACACCTAGAATGATGCCAATCAATGTGGAGTTATGAACATAAAGGAGTAAGGTGTTTCTCAAGATGTTGCATAACGGATGATCATATGCTGTTGATTTGTTGAGATGGTCAGATTTTTCACCGTTGTGGAGATTTGTACAATCACCAGTAGGTTGGATTGTTAAGTCTGAGTTGGTAACGTTCAAGTTTGGTTTGCTCTCTTCTGGTGGAGGTTCTATGGAACAATTTTGGGTGAACTACATTTCGGTTTGATTCCTATTGAGGATATGTAGGCAACCAGTGATGGTGCAATCGATGTTCAGAAGATGGAGGGATAACAAGTTGATCGTCTCATGCATGAATGCATGATCCGAGGTGGAGAATTGTAAGGAAACGTGAGTTTCCTAGTTTAGGTCAAAGAAGACGGCTAAATTCTAGGAGGTTCCGGAAAGGCTCCGTTTGGGAAACGTAGATGGTTTAGGACAACTTCCATATATAAGATGGGTTTCCTAATTGACCATGGTTTCCTTGGGAACCAAGTTTGTGACTCCTATATAAGGAGGTCTAGGCTAAGTGTTTTAGTCATGGAATCCTCAATGTAAATCTCGTAGAGATGTGAGGGATTCATCCCACCTATTGAGGTGGTTATGTGAGAGACCTAATGGTGGAAGGAGTACACCATTATGGTGCTTATGGGATACTTATCGATGTTGGAAGATATGTCGTTATGGAGTATTCATATGGAGATGTTGGTAAGACATCTTGTTGAAGAGAAGATCATCTTGGTGGTGCTGGATTAGATTATTGGTGTTGAGCTAAAGGCGTCCATGGTAATCTATATCAGGGTGTGCAGAGAAGATCATCTTGTTGTGGTAGATAATGTGGTAAATGTTATCTCGTATGGGTGAAGACGCTACTTTGGATCTTATAGGGTGCTTGTGAGAGTTCTTGTGTTCGGTCACATTATGGTGAGTCGATGGGTTGATTAGTCAATCAGTTGTGTAATTCTCAGTGGTGATTCTATAATGAATAAAGAGGTCGTAGCCGTTTGGTGGATGTAGACAATATTACACACATTGTGTATATTGTTAAACCACGTTAAATCCGTGAGTACTTTACTCTTGTTGCTTTGATTTATGGCTTGCATCTGTGTGGTTCTCTTTCTCTTCTTCTTATCCTAGATCGTAGTAAGGTTCATGGAGCAATCCGAGAGATCAAGTGTTTCTTGTTAGCTAATATGTTTCCGCAAGATTAGCACGTAGATAGCTCTGAACCCCAACAATTGGCATCAGAGCGATCCAATTGTCCCAACAATTGGTATCAGAGCGATCCAATTGTCCCAACAGTTGCTCGAGTTGGGTTTTGTTGTTTAACTCGAGCTTGGCAGTGTAACGAATATCGGTCAGAGGAGCAACACAGAGAAGGAGGTGTTGTTGTGGTTTGGTTAAAAATGGAGGTTGCTGCCATTATCGTGTGAAGCCGGAGATGGGGTTGATCATAATGAATGATGGTGATGTCGTGGCTGTTGGCGAATGAAGAACTCGAGCATGGTGATGCCATTGTTCGGTGATGGCATTGATGGATCTCGAGATGAGATTACAGAGATGGAGGACGCTGTGGTGTAGACTAGACAGGGAAGAGCTCGAGAAAGGTTGCATGGCTTTGATGATTCTCGGTGATGGAGATCGTGATCGAGACAGGGAGGTTGGATGCCGCCATTGAGCTTGGAAGTGGTGCTGACGCTGTGGAGTTTTCCTGCAGCTAATGGAAACTCGGTCTATTAGCTGTGGTTTACGGAACAAAAGTAACGGAGCTGCAGTTTGGTCTTAGTATAACAGGTTTGCAGGGACAGTGTACGATGAGTGGAGCTGGAGTTTGGTTTGATTGGCCGCCAGCGATTTATGGAGCTTGAGGAATGATGCTGACGGATGAAAGATGATGGTGGATGGAACTGGCAATTATGGTGTTGGGAGTTTGCTGGTGATGTCGTTGTCATTAGGATGAGGAGGAAGCTCATGGTCAGCGACGGGGTTGAGTCGGGTCATGGTGTGTTATATGCCGAGAACGGTACTTGATAGCAGTAAAGATGGTGATAAACAGGGAACTGAGGAAGAGTTCACGAGAATGATGGCATGGGAATGATGATTTGTGATGGAACTCGCAATTGGTAAAGCTGGGAAGACGGAGTTATGGACTGGGAGAGAGTAAATCCGAGGGAAAGATGGAATGGCTTGTCAGTTCCACAAAACTGACAAGCCAATAATGAGAAAATGGGCTGGACTTCGGTGACGTGAGCCCAGTTTGCTTGCGGAACTTAGAACGTGACCAGCCTTGGCCGTGAGTTGTCTTTGGGAATTCTAACAAGTTTTGGCAACTGTTTTGAACGGGGTGTGATGCACGGACACTTTCCTATTTTTACTAGGTTTCCTAGTTTTCTTCACCAAGAGGTTACAAAAACTCTATATATAGAGAAGCCTAGGCACAATTTGAGAGAGCTTTTTATTATCTTATCTCTTATTATTCTTTTTGCCTCTACTTTGTGTTCTAGGGTTTAGAAACATGAAACTTCTCTTTCTTCTTGTGATGAACTCCATGAATATGAGCTAGAGTTTTATTATTGGTTATGGAATAAGTTGGATTTCCAAATATGTGTTTTAATTCAATAAATTAGTTTTCTCTCATATTATCGTTTATGATTCACCATGAATATTGTTACATGATTTGAATGCTTGTTAGTCGAGTCGCGAATCGATTGAGTTTGCTTTCATCTTTATTGCTAGATTAGGGTTATTATACGCAAAAGTGATAATTAGGATTGCAAGTAGCATAAATATGATTATAGTTTGTAGTGATATATTCTTATGATCATATGTGAACCATAACCTTTGTTAAATCGGATTAGTGCGCTTTCCACGTTCGGTTGCTTTGATTGGCCTGATTTCATAGAACCTAATGTATCTAGGGAATTAAACTTGATTAGTGCTTTTACACGTTAGGCAGTTCCTTTAGGTAGAATTCATATTCGCATCTTTTAATGTGTTTGTTGATGACATGAGGAGATTTGCGGGATATTCTTGCGATCAAGGTATTCTAGGGTCTTTGATAAAAGTTGAGATTAAAATATCAATTCTAGTTATTGTGGTGAAACCATGTTTGTGAATGAAAACGAAATCCGTAACCAATACTTTCTCATCCTTGAATTTATTTGTTTACTTTTCTTTATTTGTTTTTATTTTATTGTAGTTTATAAAATCACAAAACCCCGGTGTTATTTATAGGGAACCGAAACAATTTGACAACCTAGACCTCTCTGTGGGATCGATCCTTTCTTGCCCTTGCTATATTTATATTTTGAGTAGTAAGAAAGTGTAATTAAATTTGTGTCGGCTGACAACCGGTCAGCAATCCTCTCGATTTTAACTTGCACACGTAGCAAAGTGCTACATGTTTTCCACGAAAACACTCGAGACATCAAAATATGTCACAAAATGGGGGATGCTCATCAGGGTATTGGTCTGGCAGTTTACAACGTGCGGCGTGCAATGCGCCCGTTGCAAGAAAGTTTCATGAGGTATGGTAATTAGTGGTATTGAAAAGTAACGGTGTAAACAATTCATTTCCTTCATCATGGAAGAGTAATGACCGGCGGTTACCCGAATTCACTTCCTTCATCATGGAAGCATAACGTCTGGCAGTTACACGTTACTCTTTTCTTCCACCACTCAATCATTTTCACTTCCTACGAGACCAGGGTACGTTTCACTATGACTTGTATAAATAGGTCTCACCTATTTCCACCAAAAAACAAGTTTTTGGTCGGCAACACACAGTATCTAGAAATCACCTGGTAGCTTTCCATCCGGCTCACCGGTTCTATTTTTTAATACAAGTCACAAAACGTCCAGACTTCGAGAATCAATCATTCTGGTCTCAACACTTTCTTCACTTCCCTCCCTAAGACCAACCATTCTCCTTCACTTTGTGGCCGAAGCAAGCCTGGAACGACCATTTCTTGGTTTAGGCTAGGATTGTACAGATTGATCTTTCGAATCAAAAGTACTCCCGTGCAGTACATTGTTAAGGGTTTAGATTCGTTTCTCACCCACACACCCGAAATTACCAAAATCAGCAGAAATAGTTTTCACCCACAAATAGCTTTCCAGAAATACTCTGGTTGGGAAACTAAAGATCTTTGATCATGAGCATACATCCAAATCTGGAAAGGATGTTGCTTTCAAGGCACAAAATAACACCAAATTACTTGATAAAAGTAAAGGTGTCTGCATCTCTAAAGATGATCTTTCTAAGGCTGATTCATCAGAAGAAGATCTTGACAAGTCAGTCTTGATGATCACAAGACAGTTTAGGGATCTTCTTTTGAAGAGAAGTAAATGGTTTTCTAGAGATAAATCCAGGTCATCACTTAAGCCCCATAATCATGTTCCTCCTAAAAACAGGGATAATGATGAAACTGATGACGAGGATATGTCTCAGTGCTTTAAGTGTAAAGGTTTTGGCCATTTTGCAAATGAGTGTCCAAATCGTAAGAAATACACTGGGAACAAAGGTCTAGCTGCAACTCTTGATGACATATCTGACAACTATGATTCTAATGAAGACGAAAAATCAAGTGTTGGGCTTCTTTGGGAAAATATTTATTTTGATAATTGTAGCAATACATATATCAATCTTGATATTCTTTCAGAAGAGAGCTCAACCAATCTGGAAGAAAAAATTGATCTTTCCTTTGGAAACTCTCTGTCTATTGTTTCAGGTTCCACTATGTGTCTAGCAGCTTGCACATCTCAAGTGCCTAAATTATATTCCAGGTTGACATGCTCGTATTGTTCACTCAAAGGTCATGAACTATCAAAGTGTTACAAGTACAGACAAAAATTGAGACATGTCAACAAACTTCAACGACGAGCAAATCGATTAGCAGACAAGCTCAAACTTGTTCAAACGACCGCTGAGGTATGTAAGATTTTATCTTCTCAAAGAAGTAAGGTTCCAAGGATAAGACGAGACCCTTAGAAATAAGTTTATGGTCTAAATACTATATGAAACATGGTTCTATGAATTCTGATCGAAAAGGATATGGTAGACAGATTATTGTTCACCCCAACACAAGTTAAATTGTGTTGGTTAGTGCATCTTGTCTCATGTGCCTGATCAAAAGAGATAAGATTTTGCACTCCTTAGGCTTAAGAAAAAAGAAATTGTTTTAAATTGTTTTGTTTTTTTGCTCTGAGAGCATTGAAACGTCTGGAATTCGTGCCACTTTTCATATCTAGTTGATATTGGAAAAGTATTATATGTTTCATAATAAAAAGGGTTAAAATAGACAATTATGCCTTTTTTAGGTTAAGAGTTGTGTGTACACGAACCTTTGTGTTTAAAGGTTTCGTAACCCTACATACCTTTTTTCCTTATCTGAAACTCTTTTTAATCTAAGACTGCTTGTTGAGATTATTGTGTGATTTCCTCTCACAAACCCATACGCATTTGGATACTCCAAGCATCATTTCTTCTGATAGAAAAGATGTTAATATGATTGTTAAGCCATCAATCATGAAGGAAAAGGAAAAATCTCTGTTACCTCCATCTTTGAAAAGAAAAAGAAGGAATGTGAGGAAGCCAAGAGTTGTTCCTTCCAATTCTCAGAAGTTTTTTGATGTTCTTGAAGAGTTGAAGGAAACTAGAAAGGAGATTCAACAAAGAAAGGCTTTTGTTATGAGAACTCTTGAAATTCATAAGGCCCTGGTTCGACATCATCAACCTAGAAGGTTTGTTGGAATTGACTCCTTTCTCCACGAACCATATGTTCCCATGGCTGTTGACGACAAGGAGTTCGGGGATGATAAAGAATTTTTCAGAGGTCTCAATGTCTAGGAAAACTTCTTATGAGAATTTATTCTTGTGTTTTAAGAAGGATAACTAGAGTTTGGAATAGCCTTTATTGTGATTACACATAGCTATGTCCAACATTTTTCATCTTCAATGGTTTTAGATTTATTTGATTAAATTCTAAAGTTTGTTTGGAAGATGATTTTGCATTATTAATCTTTATGATGTTATATATTGCAACTTGTTATGGGATATGTGTGTTTGCGTCCGTGAACTATGATTGTCCCATACGTGGTCAAAAGTTAAGTCTTTCGTATGTCGATATGCATGTATTGATAGAAGATTTCCCATACGTAGTATCCTGCTGGGATCAGAGACGTAAGGAGCGCAACTGTACCTTGGATCAGTGTGAGATTGATTAGGTTTCAACTACAATCCAGGACCAGGTTAGTTTGTAGTAGGCTAGTGTCTCAGAGAGGCTTAATACAAGTGTGTGTTCAATCTGTACTAGGTCCTGGGTTTTTCTGCATTTGCGGTTTCCTCGTTAACAATACTTATGGTGTCTGTGTTATTTCTTTTTCGCATTATATTTTGTTATATAATTGAAATATCACAGGTTGTGCGTTAAATCGATCAATTGGTAAATCCAACCTTTGGTTGTTGATTGGAATTGATTGATCCTTGAACATTGGTCTTTGGTACCGTTCAAGTTATTTCTTTTGTATTCAATCAGGCTCGCATATTTCTATTTGTTTGAGTAAGGATTGAATCTAGGAATTGAGATATAACTCTTTGATATCCTTTTTATTAAAATTGAGTCTAACTGTCTAGTTGATTCTCTTAAAAGTATATTGGAGTTAGTTTATACAGATTGCTAAGCTAAATATTGGGTGAGGTTGTTGTACCCCCACTTTTTCAGAAATGGTTGTTATGAATCCTAGGTGTATAGCATGTGTAGTAAGCTTTGATACTAGGGGTGAAAAAACTTTGCTTGTTTGCATGTATGGTGCTTTAGATGATGTAGGGATTGCTACACAATGGAGTTTTCTACATAATATGGTAACTAGATCTAATTTTCCTCTTGTGATTACAGCCAGGTGACTTGAATTTTGTTATTAGAAAATGTGAAAAACAAAGGGGTAAGTATGTTGCTCAATCTTAGTTGGATAGTGTTAGAGGTCAACTTGGCATGCTTAGCCTTAGTGATGGTAGCTACATCCGATGCCCTTATACTTGGTCTGGAAATGAACTAATTTTTGAAAGACTTGATAGGTCTCTTGCAAGTAATGATTGGTTATTTTTTTTCTTTCCAAATGTTGTTGTTTATCACTTGGTTAGCTTAGGGAGTGATCATGTGCCAATAATGCTTGTGAGTTCCAAGGAAGATTATCCTATAATGAAACCTTATAGGTTTAATAGATGTTGCTGGTTTAGGGATAATAGTTGCAAAACTCTAATGACAGACAACTTGAATCATGTTGAGAATGAATCTCATGCCTCTAGAATCAGTAGGTCTTTGAAGAATGTGAAATATGTTTTAAGTCAATGGAATAAGAATACCTTTGGAAACATATAAACTAAATTAAGTCAAATTCAGGGCCAACTAGACATTGTTTTGCAGAATGGTGATAGGGTTGGCAATTTGGAAACTGTCACTAAACTAGAAAATCAACTCAAACATTGGTATGACGTCCAACAAGACTTTTATATGCAAATGGTTAAGGTGAATATCATTCTACAAGATAAAACACTAGATATTTTCAGGACGAGGTTAAATTAGAAAGTGAATAACTCAAATTGAGTTTATACATTCTAATGTAGGAATCTAGTTAACTGATAGAACTAACATTGCTAGTGAACTTAGGGTTGTTTTTTCTAAGGTTCGTAAGACCTCTAATCCTAATAATTTCTTGTTGAGTTTAAATTCTTGTATCACTGATAGTGATAACCTTATGCTTCTCCATCCTCCTACTTCTGAGAAGATTAGAAATGTACTCTTTCAATTGCATCCATGGACCTTGCCAGGTCATAGCTATCCATTTGTTTCCTACCAGCAAATATGGAGTGTGGTTGGTGAAAATGTGGTTTATATGGTTAAAGCTTTTTTTTTTCCACTCTAGGCACTTACTTAAATAAATGAATCATAGTTTCATTAGTCTCATACCTAAGACTGAAATTCCTAAGAATGCATGGGATTACATGCATATTAGTATAAATAATATTTCTTACATAATCATTTTTAAGTTCTTGGCCACCAGATTGAAAAAGGTGATGGATAAATTCACAAGTCCTTACCAAGAAGCTTTTTTACCATCTAGGTTGATAACTGACAATAAAGTTGTAACCCATAAAATAGTTGACATTATGAATAAGTGTAGAGCGGAGAAAGGCCTTATGGCAGTCAAACTTGACATGTCTAACGACTTTGATAAGATTAAATGAAAATTTTTGATTACTACTCTTAAAAGACTAGGATTCCACAACGATTGGTGTGATATGATTCATTAATGTGTGTCTATTATTTCTGATTCCATTCTCCTTAATGTTAGTCACGGTGAGGTTTTTTATCCTACAAGGGGTCTTAGTAAGGGAGACCTCTTGTCTCCTTATATTTTTATAATATGTATGTGGTCTTTTTTTTGTGCATGCTGAAAATAATGGGGAAATTCAAGGGATTAGAGTTACGAAAACTTTCCATCCATTAGCCATTTATTTTTTGCGGATGATTGTCTAGTTTTACTCGAACAACTGTTGATGGTGCCAAACATTTAGCTGAAATAATACATATGTTTAGTAAGTTCTCGGGGAAGTCCATTAACTTTGACAAATCAAGGTTGACATTCAGTCCAAAAACCAACCCTAATGTTAAAATCAGATTGCTACGAAAAGCAAAGTTTGGACTTTTGGGAGGATAGCCTTGCAAGTTATCTCTTGGGAGTGCCTCTTTTAATTCAGAAAAGCAAAGTTTGGACTTTTGAACATCTATCTGAAAAAAATTGATAATAGGTTGGCCTTATGGGATGGTAAACACCTAATTCAGCCTGGTAGGATTGTGTTGGCGCAAACTGTCTAGCATCCCATCATCTATCTGTTTTTACAATGCCTAAAGTTCTTACTAATAAGTTTGATAGATTTCATATTTAGTGTTTAATAAAAAAAAAGTTAGGAAGAGGCTTAATCTTATTAAGGGGGAAAAAATTGCTCAACCTAAGGCTTTAGGGTGGTTGAACATCAAAAAGACTGAAGTGATGAATAATGCTCTCTCTGTAGAGTTATCTTGGAGATTGATTACTGAGGGAAACGCATTGGGAAAAATATCGTTTGGTCCTTTTTTAGGTGGGTCCATGTCTGTTTAGTCCTTTGGTCAAACGCATATTACTGTTTGGTCCATAATTATTAAAAAATATTAAACTGACAAAAATACCCTTCCGTGTTAATTAGAAAGAGATAACTAATGGGGTACGCATTTTCTCTCTCCTGGCGATTTTTTTCACTTGCTACAGTAACTAAAAATTGACTTTTACTGTAGCAAATGTTTGGAACTCGATTTTTTTTTGCAATTTTCATGTTTTTGATCGCTTAGGATTTCGATTTTTTTACTGTAGGAATGAAGTCCATATAAAAACATATAAAAACCTTAAAAACAGACTTCATTCCAGGAATGAAGTCCATATAAAAACATAAAAAAACAGACTTCATTCCAGGAATGAAGTCCATATAAAAACACGAAAATGACTTCATTCCAGGAATGAAGTCCATATAAAAAACCTCAAAATGACTTCATTCCGGAATGAAGTCCATACAAAAACATTAAAAAAAGGACTTCATTCCAGGAATGAAGTCCATACAAAAACATAAAAACCTCAAAAACCAGACTTCATTCCAGGAATGAAGTCCATACAAAAACATAAAAAACAGACTTCATTCCAGGAATGAAGTCCATATAAAAACCTCAAAAAAACAGACTTCATTCCAGGAATGAAGTCCATATAAAAACCTCAAAAAACAGACTTCATTCCAGGAATGAAGTCCATACAAAAACCTCAAAAAAACAGACTTCATTCCAGGAATGAAGTCTATATAAAAAAACATCATCATCTTCATCTTCTTCAAGGTCTTCAACACCAGCAGCAACATCGTCGTCTTCATCAACAACATCATCTTCCATCGTCTTCATCAAACAGATCGGGTTCATCTTCATCGCCGTCGTCTTCATCAAACAGATCGGGTTCATCTTCATCTTTGGCGTCGTCGTCTTCATCAAACAGTTCGTCATCGTCTTCAAAACGACAAATCTTCATCGTTTACAGTAGCAGATCAAAATCTTGAAAAAAAATTCACATCTTCAACATTAACACCAGCAACAACGATGATGAAAAAACTAGAAAAATCGTTTACATCTTCAACAGTAGCACCAGCAGCAAAAAAACGATGAAGAAAACCCTAGAAAATCGTTTACATCTTTAATTTTTAGTTTCAATCTTCATTTCCGTTTCTTGTTTCACAAAAGAAAAAAGGAGAGAGAAAGTAGATCTGGAAAAGAAAAGAAGATGAGAGAGAAAGTGAATCTGAGAATGATTTATTCTCTCCTACTTTTTGACTATATATATGGTCCTTATCCAAAAGGGTATTTCTGCCACTACATGGTGACATTTACATCATCCATGACATCAGCGTAGGACCAAATGATAATTTTTAGGACCAAATGATAATTTATATTACCAAATAGGACCAAACAGACAATTGACTGGGTCAAATGGACTAGACTGATACATATATTTTATTTTTAGGACTATATGGTATTTCCTACAAACGCATTACGGTTAATGTTAGAGCACTGCTTGGTCAAACTCGCAAGCGTTGCTATCTCAAGCTTGTTTGTCAATGTTAGTAATCAACACTATAAGTCTTGATTTCTATGTCTACTTATAAATGTCTTTGACTGGGATAGATTGTGTAGTTGAGCATTAGACTTCACGACGTTCATCATTTGAAGACGAAGAACTACTAGGAGAGCTTGTGGAACTTCATCAACAAAAGGTATGTGGAGACTGAAACTTATCTATCACTTGGAAAGTCTATTTCTACTCTATCTCCTATACTGAGACATAAGTCGTAGTGCTATATAGTTTTTTATTATGTACATTTGATATTTCGAGCTGAGTTTAACTCGCTTACATATTTCTCGAAATATGTGTTGGTAAGCTTTCGCTTCGACCAAGTTCATCTTATATTCTTGACGAAAGTCAAAAGACGATCATGTGAAAATTTCCGAGTAACATCTTACATGGTTTGTAGACTTGAAATGTTTTGTTGTGATTATTTCAATAACTTGAAAATTGCTTTGATGCTAATAGTGTGTGAAAACGGCTATTGTCATCCTCTAAGAAAGTTTCAAGGGTACATTATTTATATGTCCCTAGTTTTAACACCCTACAAATATATCCTTATACAACAATAAATATGTCCCTCCTTTTTTAATAACCTTATCCATTTAATATTAGATTACCTTAATACCCTCACCCATATAATATTTTTTCTTTATTTTAAAATGGAACAAATTTCTTCCACTACCACTTCACCACCACCACTAGCACCACCACCACCAACATTCAACTACCATTCCACCACCACCGTTCAACAACCACCACCTACCAACTGCCACCACCACTCCTTCGCCGCCACCATTACACCACCACTAGTCCTCCACCACCACTGGTTCAAATATTTTTGTATCAACAACAATAGTTGATCCAAATAAAAATAGAACCAACAGTAGAAGTTTATCTAGTTTAGGGGATCAACAACGATAGTTGATCCAAGAAAAAATGATTAACAGTAGAAGTAGGTCCAATTTTAGTGGATCAACAATGGAAGTTGATCCATGTAAAGTTGGATCAATAATGATAGTTGATCCATGTAAAATGGAGTGAACTTGGCGTGAGTCGAACACGCATCATCTTACATGGAGTCAGTCATGCTACCATTGCACCACAAGTTCAACATTGGAACAAATTTACATGATTTAAACTACAAAGCATGAGTTCAAAGGATCAACAACAGTAGTTGATCCCATATAGATGGATCAACAACCATAGTTGATCCAATATCACTCCCGCTTCAACCCGCATAACCACCATATTTCATTACCTCCAGCTTCATAAACACCAACAGACTCCAAGACCAGCTTCAAAACCAATCTCGACAACTACAACAACCGGAACCACCATTCTACTACTATTTCCATGACTAATTTCTCATTCTTACCTCTCCACCATTATCGCCACCAACAAATCACACATCTCCAGCACCACCACCACCACCAAAACAACCAGAACCAAAATCCAACACTAACTTCATCATTCCAACCAAAACCACCATAGTTGATCCAATAAAAAATTGGGTCAACAACAAGAGTTGATCCAAAATATATGGATCAACAACCATAGTTGATCCAATATCACTTTGCTTCAACCCGGATAACCACCATATTTCATTCAAAGAACATGCTTCAATCTCTCGAACAACAACAACTCATACCAACACTGCCAGCAACAAAAACACACATCTCCAGCACCACCACCACCAGCAAACAACCAAAACCAAAATCCAACACCAATTTTATCATTCCAACCAAAACCACCTCCATCTACATCACCAATACCGAAAGAAACATACCTCATCCGACGTCGCTGCTACACCACCACCATAAATCGTAACTCCAAAACAGATCTCGATCTATAATTTCAACATAAAAACAGATCTCGATCTATTTGAATCCGATTCCAAACTCAGTTTTTATAAAGAATAAGAATAAGAAGAAGGTGTCATCTGTTGATGATAGTTCGATTAAATCCTGAATCAATTAGCGACAGAGAAGGTGGTCGTAGTTGCAGAGGTGGTGGTGGAGCGATCTGATTTTAGGTTACGAATTAGCGGCGGAGAAGATGGTTAAGGTGGTGTAACGACGGGCTAGAAACGAAGATGGTGACGATGGAGATGCTTCTGGTGTTGGTTGCGTTCGTTATGGTGGCGACAGAGATGAAGATGATGGTGGCGACGGAGATGAAAATGGTGGTGAGCTCAATAGTTTTTATCTGGATGAGAAATAAAGAAGATAAGAAAAAGTCCCTACTTTCAATAAGGTATGAAGGTTGGGGTATATTTGGAAGTCCATAAATTTTTGATGGGCCCCTGATGGGCTTATAGATAAAGAGGGACAAAATTATTATGTGATACGGATATTTTTATAGACC
The DNA here is from genome assembly GCA_023531295.1 of Papaver armeniacum. NCBI lineage: Eukaryota > Viridiplantae > Streptophyta > Magnoliopsida > Ranunculales > Papaveraceae > Papaver > Papaver armeniacum. The sequence goes on along the minus strand of JAJJWW010011232.1, from coordinate 38,693 downwards.
ATCAAAAGTAGGGACAAAAATTCAATTACCACAAGTTTCAATCATTAAGATAGAGTTTAGAACACTTAACCAACATTGAATTATAAACATGTTATGCATTCTTGCATATATGTAATCCATGTCCGGGAACCATAGTATGCATACCCGTATGCGTACATGTTGGTTTGAGAAGTCCGGGAACCTAAGTATGCGTACAGGTATGCGTACTGGCGTGAGGTTCATGTACGAGATTTTCTGCTGGGATTGGAGGTATGCGTACATGTTCGCATACTGGCGAAACCCAAACTCAGTCCGGGTATTTCAAGTATAGTACCTGTTTGCATACTTGAAGGTTAAAGTTCTAAAATCGGTTGTGTATATGAACTAATATATTTATATAATAGGGAATGCAATCTTTGCAAACCGTGGCTATAATATTCATGAATTGATTCGAGCGAATCAAACCGATTTTGCTTCAGTTGTGTTCTTGTATACTTCTATGAGAATATAGCAATTGAACAACTCTTTAACTAGTTTCATTTGAGTCATTTGAACTAGTTATGGTTAAGATGAATAAGGTTGATATGAGAGTATTCATATGGCTAACTTCGATTAACTACTGTTGAGCCAACATAGTGTACACGTTTAGGTACGGTTACTCAAACCTAAATGAAGGTACATTTCATTTGTGTATAACAAGCTAAGTTCGATCTAACGGTTGAAAGATATTAGCTTGAATCTAATTTGGTTTTCATCTAACAGTAAATATTGAATGCTTTGTTACCAAGGTAACTTAGATTGCAAACCCTGATTTGAAAACTATATAAAGGAGAACTCTAGCAACTGGAAAACCTAATCCCACACTTATGTGTGATACTAGTTGCGACTAGCTAGAGTCGATTCTCCTTTAACCTTAATTTTTTCACGAAACCCTGTAGGTTAACGACTTGAAGACTTCATTGGGATTGTGAAGCCAAACCCAACTATTTTCTCTATAGTTATGTGTTCTGATCTTGCCCTGTTTTATCGTATTGAGTACTATCTTGTTTAAGATTTGCTCGAGATTGATCTCCGATAGGCAAGATAAAAAGTAGTCACAAACATCTTCGTCTCATCATTTGTGATTCCACAATATCTTGTTTCGCTTCCATACGATTAAGATTATTGTGTGGTGGTTGATAATACTTGGTTGTTCTTCAGGAATATAAGTTTGGTTTATCAATTGGTTCTTGTGCACCTTGATTTATCAAAAGACGGAACAAAACTCATAGGTATTTTTGTGGGAGACAGATTTATCTATTCTAATAGACTTTTCTGTGTGACACAGATTTTTTTATCAAGTCTTCGACTTTGGGTCGTAGAAACTCTTGGTTGTGGGTGAGATCAACTAAGGGAATCAAGTGCGTAGAATCCTGCTGGGGTTCAGAGACGTAAGGAGCGTAACTATACCTTGATCAGTGTGAGATTGGTTAGGGCTTAACTACATTCCAGTCCGAAGTTCATTGGTAGTAGGCTAGTGTCTGTAGCGGCTTAATACAACGTGGTGTTCAAAGCTGGACTAGGTCCCGGGGTTTTTCTGTATTTGTGGTTTCCTCGTTAACAAAACTTCTGGTATCTATGTTGTTTCTTTTCCGCATTATATTTTGTTATATAATAGAAATATCACCGATTATGCGTTAATATCAATCAATTAGATAATCCAACCTTTGGTTGTTAATATAAATTGATTGGCACTTGAACATTGGTCTTTGGTACCGTTCAAGTTATTACTACTTATTCAATTGGGCTCGCAAATTCTTATTTGTTTGATTGCATATTGGATTGAGAAATAGAGATATTGCTCCCTAATATACTTTTCTATAGATTGAGTCTAAACGTATAGTTGATTCTCTTGAAAGTATATTGGAGTTTGTTCTACTCAGATCGCCGAACGAAATATTGGGTGTGGTTATTAGACCCTCGATTTTTCAATTATATCAGAGCAGGCAAACACGTTAAGACCTTATAAGTCTGTGTTTGTAGCGATCTGAATATGGACAGAAGTGTTATCTCCATAAACGTACCACCAGTCTTTGACGGCTCAAATTACTTATGGAGGAAAATTGCTACGCGTGCCTTTCTTCAAGCGCGTGATTTTCAATCATAGGTTTATGTTTTTAATGGCTATGATCCCCCGGTTTTTGTAGAAGGTTATGCAACTGTTCCAAAGGATATTGGTGCATATGAACCTGCCGAGATTCTCGCTGCAAAGCAAAATTCTAACGGGTTAAATACTATCATCCATGCCATTACCCGGATCTTCAGCACCATGTAACTACGTGCACTCGGTCTAAAGATGCTTGGGATATCTTAGAACCGTTTTTGAAGGAAATACCAGTGAAAAGGAAACCATGCTTCAAAACCTAAATTCCGTTTGGGAAAATGTCATATATCTACCCTTTGCTTAGATATTGTGTGGGGTGTATCTATCTGGGGCGTACAAATCTATGGGGGGTGCTTAACTCTAAAACTGGGTGTGTTTAGCATTGTATGTCAATGGTGGGCTATAACCGGTAGGATAGCGACATATGTCTTCCATCCGTTCGTCCTTGCTTTCCTCCCCTGAGTTGATGAGGGTTTTAAATGTGTAAGAACTGTGTTTGCGGCTGCTTAAGAATTTAATGAATATTGTTTAGTTTAGCTTAATCTTCCGAATCTCTCTTTCTTAATGCTGATTCTTTGAATCAAATTTCTTTTATCTTATTTGGGTGTTAATTTGTTTTGGAAACACAACAATTGGCATCAGAGCCGTACTTTCCAATCATGGGTGGAGATACGAATCCTACAATCAAAGAAGTTAATGAAGAATTACATCAAATGGAAAATTCATTCACTAAACAAATAACTAAACTCAACAGCAGGTTAGATGAACTTACAACGCAGGATTCAGAGTTCAAATCATCAGTATTGACTAAAGAAGACTTCTTCAAGTTTATGGAAACCCAATCTAATAGAAGAACTGAAGATTTTCGTGATTCAGCTGGTGAAGGTTCTCACTCACACATTCCGAGTCATGGAGGGATGATGTTCAATCTACAACATGGAAATCGTGAGTCAAACAACAACAACCGAATTCCTAAGATAGATTTTCCTAGATTTGATGGAGAAAACCCTAAGGGATGGGTTCAGAAATGCGATCGATACTTCCTTCTCAACAACATCCGAGACGAAAATCAGAAAGTCATCATGGCAGCCATGCACCTAAAAAGAAAAGCAGATAAGTGGTTGACCAACTTACAATCTAGTAGATCAATTACTTCATGGTATGAGTTAGCTGAACTTGCTTCTTTCGATTTGAAAATCCTGCTAATGAAAATATCTTAAGAATGTTCAATAAATTATCTCAAACTACCACGGTAGAGGATTATTTTGAACAATTTGAGAACCTTAAAGCTCTACTATATAGGAAATATCCCATGTTGAATGAGCATTACTTTGTCATGAGCTTCATTGGAGGGTTAATAGATGATATTAAACACTCAGTCAGTATGTTTTACCCCACCACCTTAATGCAGGCTTTTTCCTTGGCCATAATGCAAGAACATCTCTTGCTAACCAGCAGAAATATAGCAAGCCTACCAACAAATTTTTTTCTAACTCTTTCAATCATACAAAACAACATATCTCACAAAATTTCCCACCCAAGCCTGTCTCCCTCCCACCCTTACTTCCACTGCCATCTATTGCACCTTTAAAAGCCATGCCTTCTCAAATCCCTATTAAGAGATTAACACCTGAACAAATGCAGAAGAGGAAGAGAGATGGATTATGCTTTAACTGTGATGAGGTTTATAGACCTGGCCATTTCTGAAAAAAACAACAACTATTTTTGATGGTAGCTGATGAATCAGAGGCTGAGAGCAGTGAACATGAAGAAGAAATGGCTCAACCAGAGGATACTCCTGCTGTGGAAAGTGACATGGAAATATCTCTTCATGACCTCATTGTCCAAGCTACTGGAGAAACCATAAGAATTCTTGGAGCTATCAACAATCAAGCAATCTCCATCTTAATTGATACAGGTAGCACCCACAACTTTATAGATTGTGATTTGGCCAAATCTCTGGGGTGTATTATTCAACCTACTGCAAATTTATTGGTGATTGTGGCAAATGGAGACAAGACAGTCAGCTCAGGCATTTGTGCTGATTTATACTAGAAAATGCAGAACCATGATTTCATTGGAGACCTAAGGCTTCTGCCTTTAGGGGGTTGTGATGTTGTTCTATGAGCTGATTGGCTCAAGCAATTAGGAGACATTCTTCTTAATTTCTCCACATTGAGTATATCCTTTATGCATCATGGGCACAAGATAACTCTAGTGGGTACTCATTCAACTCCTACTCTCAGATTGATTGATTCAGCAGAGTTACAAGGATTTCTCAAGAAAAACTCTCATGGTATTGTGGGAAAATTGTATTCTGTCACCCCTACCCCTTCACAAGATCCTCCACCACCAGTCATATCTGACATTTTACAAAAATTTCAAGATGTTTTCTCTGAGCCTAATTCACTTCCACCACAAAGGTCCTTGGACCATTCCATTCCCCTTATTCCCAATTCAACTCCATTTAAGCAGAGACCATATAAATGCCCATATGTTCAAAAGGAGGTAGTTGAGCAATTGGTCCAAGAAATTTTACAAAGTGGGGTTATTCATCCAAGCCACATCCCATTTGCCTCCCCCATACTTCTAGTGAAGAAGAAAGACAACAACTGGAGATTATGTGTGGACTACAAGCAACTCAACAACATCACAGTAAAAGATAAGTTCCCAATACCTGTCATTGATGAACTTTTGGATGAATTATTTGGCTCTTGTGTCTTTACTAGAATTGATTTGAGGTCAGGATATCACCAAATTAGAGTCACCTTAGCTTATATCTACAAAACAGACTTTAGGACCCATCATGGCCATTATGAGTTCACAGTCAGGCTCCTGCAACTTTCCAAGCTTTGATGAATGACATCTTCCAACCTTACCTGAGAAAATTCATCATTGTTTTCTTTGATGACATAGTTTACAGTCCCCATATGGAGACTCATGCAGAACATTTATAACTGACCTTGTCTTTATTGAGAAAACATCAACTTTATGTCAAACTCTCCAAATGTTGTTTTGCACAACCTACTCTAGAATACTCGGGACATATCATTTCTGCTCAGGGTGTTATGGATGATCCTGCTAAGATATCTGCTATGACTAGCTGGCCAACACCTTCCAACATCAAGGATTTCAGGGGTTTTTTAGGCCTCACTGGATACTATAGAAAGTTTGTTAAACACTATGGAGTGCTTAGTAAACCACTTACTGACTTGATCAAGAAGAATGCTTTCTCTTGGACACCAGCTGCTACTCAAGCCTTCAATTCTCTCAAGTTAGCAATGACTACTACTCCAGGTTCGGCTTTGATTTTTCCAAACCATTTATATTGGAAATTGATGCTTGTGCCACTGGCATTGGAGTAGTCCTAATGCAAGACCTTTATCCTTCTTTAGTAAACCATTTGGCCCTAAATCACTTGGCATATATACTTATGAAAAAAAAACTCATAGCTGTGGGAATTGCAGTTGCCAAGTGGAGGCACTATCTGTTGGGCCATCACTTCACTATCAAGACTGATCAAGAGAGCATCAAGTATTTCCTAGAGCAGAAGATCACTACAGGCATACAACAAAATGGATTATGAAATTACTAGGCTATACTTATGACATCCAGTATAAGAAAGGCAAAGAAAACAAAGTAGCTAATGCTCTATCTAGAAGACATCACAATGACAGCTCTTGTTCCAGCATCACCATCTCTCAGCCACTTTGGCAGCAAGAAGTCATCTCCGGGTATGCCCAAGGTCAGGAGGGCCCAACAGATAATTTCTCAGCTACTTGTGGCTCCAAATGCCAATCCCAATTACATTTACCATGATGGAGTTCTGAGATACAAGAACAAAATTTATATTGGCTCTAGCAACAATATCAGATATTACATCCTCTTGGAAACACATGCATCTGCAGTAGGAGGTCATTCTGGTATTCAAGCTACCTATATGAGGATTAAGACACACTTCTTTTGGCCTGGCATGAAAACTGAGGTTTTTTCTTTGGTAACTTCTTGTGATGTTTGCAAGAGACACAAGGGAGAACACACATTGCCGGCTGGATTGCTTCAGCCATTACCAAGACCATGCTTGGCAGTATATTAGCATGGACTTTATTGAAGGCTTACCCAAGAGTGACAGAAAAGAGGTAATTCTGGTGGTTATAGACATGTTCACCAAATACAGTCATTATATTCCTCTGCAATACCCCTATACAACTTCTTTAGTGGCCAAAGCTTTTATGCATCACATTGTTAGATTACATGGCTTACCTGCCTCTATTGTGTTAGATAGAGACAAGATCTTTGCCAGCAATTTCTGGCAAGACTTGCTCAAATATTTAGGTATTGATCTTAAGCTAAGCACTTCTTATCACCTAGTCACAAATTATCACCAACCGTAGGTAAAGTAAACCAGACTGGCCAGAACCCCTAAATCCCTTATATCACCTGGATACTGAAGTTCTCGACTACCGGATTCTATTTACCAAACCACCTAGTAGTAGATCACTCTAGATGTAATTTAAATAAACGCATTAAGATTTATGAACTTATTAGGTCAATATTAGTAGTTAGACTCTTAGATCAAGGTCTACTTGCTAACGTTGTTTTCACACACAATTGCTCCACTCGAATCCCTCCGCAAGGTCTCGTGTTTTATACTTGTGTAAAGTGTCGAGAACGATTACTTATCCCCTAACTTTCACCAGCTTTAGATCAAATTAACAAACCAATTTAAAGTGCACTCTAAAAAATCTATCAATCAATCATGAATGAATAAACATTCCTATTAGTAAAAACAAACGATAATCATGTAAAAAACTTCAAGATAGAATTGAAACAAACTCAAAACATATATTAAGAACTAGGAATTCATCCCCAATCAATAAGAAAATTAGCTACTCATGTTTTTGAAATTCACACAAATAATAATTAAGAAGAGAATTTTTCAAGTTCACACAAATAATTAAGCAGTTAAGAATTTTCAAAAGCAAAAACACAAGTGCTGTGTGTGTAGAGAGGTGTGTAAAAGATATATAAAACTTCTATTTATAGGCTTCAATATTCTCCAAATCTTCCAAGGAATAGAACCCTTTTCCTTTAGCAATTCAATTTCCAAATCCAAACCTTTCTCAACTCTTCCATCTTCTCTTTCCAAATTTGAGCCAAATTCTCCATCCAATTCCAAGTCCAAGTCTTCACACCCATGAGAGAAGTCCACAGAAAATTCTATAATTTTGGTCGCCGAAATCTAGTATTATGGCCGAACTGGCCACCGCTCGCTACCCGAAAATTCTCGTCCACATCGGTATATTCGACTTAATATTCCGTCGATCACCGTTAGGACTAACGGCCACAAAAGTCAAACCGTCAATAATCGGTCATGGAACTAGTCAGCCATCTTGAGTCAGCCTCCGCCGTGCTCTTACTAAGCTCACCGGGTCCGAGTGGTCTGCTGGATCATTCATCTGGACTCTCGCCCGAACGTGTCATCGCCACTTTCCAGTCGACTCGCTGCATTAGAGAAATGGACAGAGTTTCTCTGCTTTTACAACCATTCTCGTGCCCGATTTCGTGCCATTTTAGCTCCATTCCCTCGTTAAGAAATCCGACACATACATCTAGTGTTTCATTCATTCAAGCTTCATACACATCTTGTCAGTTTCAATCTTCTCTACTTCGCCCACAACTCCACCGCAATTTCTTTCCAACAACTCACCACCATCTTCATCGGTTCACTCACCACCCTCTCTCTCTCCCCTCGCTACAGCAAGACCATGACAACCCATACTCCAACATCGAACCTCGTATTCTTCAGCGACTAACAACCCATTACATGCAATCAACCTCCAATTTCAACCCAATTTCCTCTCCACTGAGCCAATCAATACTAATCAAGCAACATCATCTTGTTTTAACAACTTCATCTCATCACTAATAGCTTCCTAATCCCCCTTTCTTCTACTCGATTTCAACAACACCAACACTGCACTTAATTTATTATCTCAATCACTAATAGCCCTCTCTTCGCTCAAATGCTCGAGATTCTCACGTAAACCCCATCTCTTCAAACTTCATCAATTCTCCCTCGTTCGTTCATCGACTATCTCTCAATCGATTCAGCGTATGCAACATCGAACCCTAATTCAATTCTCGTCCCGATCTTCATCTCGATTTCTGCACTCCAACATCAAGCATCCATTTATTTCTCTCGGTTCTCAATTTCACGATCTTCAAATCTCCTCTTATCTCGAATCATTTAACCGCAACCAAACCCTCACCGCCGATTTCATATCCATCTTCAACAAGCATCTCACCAACTCCATCTTGAATCTCACCATCATACAACCAACAACGATATATCAACCGCTCTTCGAATCCACTCACAAACCCATCTCAGCAAGAGGACCACCTTCATTCCTCGAATGATCATTCGAATCTCGATTTGGTCTCACAGTCGAACTTCAGTGATATAAGCAAAGCAGTCACGTTACTTTCTTCTCTCAATTTCGTAGAAAATGATATGAATGAGATGAAAAGTTCTCTCTCTCGATTTAGTTTGTGGATAAGGCGAGATAACGACACCTGATCACTCCCCGATAAGTGGCCACTCAAATGGTAACCCCTTAACCACACTTGATATATTTAGTACTCTCCCAAAAGAGTTGCCCTTAACCTTGACTGGCTCCGCATAGTGATCGCCCGTGAAATGACAATTTTGCCTCTTTGCTCAAATCAGGTGATTTCTTCTCTTTTCCTCCGTGTGACTCCAAAGCAGCTACAAGACTCAAAACAAGCGTAAAATACATAATTTACAAGAAAAATAGCAAAGAAAGCATAAACAATAGATAGTAAATAGGATGTATTCTACACCCTAATCACCTCGGACAGATGGACAGATCGAGAGGGTCAATGCCTGCCTTGAGAACTATCTCGGATGCATGACCGATCGTCACCTAGAAATTGGATGCGAGTGGTTGGACTTAGCGAAATGGTGGTATAACACAAGCTTCCACACCGGTCTCAAGATGTCTCCTTTTGAGGCTCTTTATGGCTATGAAGCTCCTCATTTGGCTTTCCTAATCTCTGTCACTATTGCAATGGACTCATTGGAGAAATACCTGACCCAAAGAGTTATTGCTTCTTAAAGACACACTCATAAAAGCTCAAGAAAGAATGAAACATTTTGATGATGCCAAGAGAACTGACAGAGTTTTTGAAGTGTGAGATTTAGTTTATCTCAAATTGCAGCCATATAGACAGGTTTGAGTCTCTCTCAGAAGCAACTTCAAGCTCTCTGCCAAGTATTATGGCCCTTTCCTTGTTATTCAGAAAATTGGTACTCTAGCTTACAACCTCCAGTTACCTCTAGAAGCTAGAATTCATCCAGTATTTCATGTTTCACAACTCAAGAAGAAGATTGGTGCTTCTCACATTCCTTACCCTACACTGCCAGTGGTTGATCATGAGGGACATGTAATTGTTACTCCCATTGCGATTCTAGACTCCGAAGCTTGATCGAGGTAACCATTCCAGAACCCAACTCTTTATCCATTGGACCAACTCATCAAAGATAAGGCTACCCGGAGGATTCAACTAATATATCATCTCACTTTCCAGCGTTTAATCTTTGAGGATAAAGATTGTTTCATGGGAGGGGTATTGTCATATATCTACCCTTTGCTCAGATATTGGGTGGGGTCTATCTATCTGGGGCGTACAAATCTATGAGGGTGCTTAACTCTAAAACTGGGTGTGTTTAGCATTGTATGTGAATGGTGGGTTGTAACCGGTAGGATAGCGACAGATGTCTTCCATCCGTTCGTCCTTGCTTTCCTCCCTGAATTGATGAGGGTTTTAAATGTGTAAGAACTGTGTTTGCGGCTGCTTAAGAATTAATGAATATTGTTTAGTTTAGCTTAATCTTCCAAATCCCTCTTTCTTAAGGATGATTCTTTGAATCGGGTTTCTTTTATCTTAATTTGGGTGTTAATTTGTTGTGGAAACACAACAGAAAACCTTTGTATGGCAGATGAAGATTCATTTGATGAGTTGAATCACAAAGTGTCTGAAATTGTTAATGCATCTTTTGCATTGGGTAAGACTATTCCTGAAAAGAAAATTATGATGAAAATTCTCAGATCGCTGCCATCTAGACACGATTCTAAGAAACATGCCATCATTGAGGGAAATAACCTTGATACTTTATCCAGAATTTATCTTGTTGGAAAGTTAAAATTACTTGATCATGATCAGAATACAGTCAGAACGTCTGTGTTCAATGTTGTAACCATTACAAGTGAAGCTTCTAACTTGTCATGGGCTGATGAATGTTGTTCTAATCAATCTGAACTTAACAGATCACTTATTACAGAAAAGATCAAGGATATTGTGAAGAAAAACAAGAGATCCGAGAGAATGTCTTCTCTCTCTAATGATGTTGATGATTCAGTTCAAGAAAAAATATATGAGTGTGTCAATAATATACATATTCCCGAAGTATGTTCAGGATTATCATCCCTCTTGGAAGAAGTCTCCTTTAACTCAAATTCTGGCTTGGAATGCGAGTCTGACACTGATATTTTAGAATTCTTTGATAAAAGTGAAGACATTCACAAGGAAAATCTTCAACTGAAGGTTTTATTGGAGAAACTTGAATCATCACTTCAGGTGAAAACTCTTGAGATTGACTGTCTTAATGATGAATTCACCAGAACCCTATCTCTGAAAGAAAAAGAGATTAATTCTCTCAAGTATGACCTACAAAGGTTGTCAGGAATCTCAGACAAGATTTCAAAGAATGTTATTTGGTCAAAAGGCTTTTGGGAACACAAAAGGTTTAGGGTTCAAAAATAAGACTGTGAGCACAATCAACTCATTTGTTTCGGCCGGTTCTGGAACAACTGATCTTGTAAGTTGTTATAAACATGTGTCATCTCTAAAAAGAAAATACTCTTCGCTGTTTTGCTCGTTTTGTGGAAGTGCAAGTCATGTTCAAAGTAAGTGTTGGAAATTCAAGAAGAACAACAAAAGAATTACCAAACTTCAAAGTGACATGCAAAAGATGAATCTGTCTCTGGAGAAGCAGCAAACGACTGAGGACCTATTTATAGTTTAATTCTCTAATCTCAGGTCAGTGAAGATAAAGATTGCTTGTCGTGCCGTGCAGAGCAATTATCCCGTCTCTTAAGGAACATATATAGAGATAAACTAAGTTAAGTTTATCCCATTATTCCACTGCCTTTACTCTCCTCTACGGTGAGAAATAGGCCGGGTATTTCTCACACGTGTCGTAGACCGCCAGACCAAAACCCTAATTGATATCCCCCATTTGTGTGAAGCTGAGTCAGCCTTTGTGATGATGTGAGAGAGAGAAATATTATGTTTAACCAAGTTGGCCAAGATGGAGAGATATTCTCTGATTTATGAGTGTGCCTCAGAAATTGTGTACAGAGTGTGAGAGGAGTTGAGGTTGAGCTCCCTCTCTCCATGGCCGATCACATATGTCATGTGGAGGCTGTATTATTGCTTGTGGGCCCCTTTGTTGAGCATGCGGAGATCAAGAGAGCTTATCCACGTTTTTGGATAAACATGTATAGTTCATGCTCAATTTACTATCCGTGAGTGCGTTTGAGAGACTTAGAAATAGGTTTGAGCCCTAGGTAAGGCATGTGCCCGAATTTCATGCGTGTATAAAATTATTTTAGACGAGATGACTCAATTTGGATGAGGCCACTTGAGATTTGGATGACGAACCGAGGTCTGTCGAGATTTGGCCGATAGGTCTGAGACCATCAGAGATTTAGCTAATGGGTCTGAGGCCGTCAGAAATTTGGTTGACGGGTTTGAGTCTGTCAGAAATTTAGCTGACAGGATAGAGTATGTTCGATGGAATCTCTCCGAAGTCAGCTAGGACATGTTTGGGGGAGAAAAGAAGGCTTGCATGCCTGATAACGTCTCTGCGATACTTCTGCTTACTTCTTTTTGACCAGCGTATCTTTCAGAGATGTGCTAGGATTCAAAATTGTGTCTGCATTATGGGGCCGACATGACCACTGTATCTCGAAAGGATTTTCTAGAGTATGTCGGAAGGGCCCAGAGGCAGAATAACCAGTGTATCTCGCGGGGATGTCCTAGGAATTATTCGAAAGCCTCGGTAAATCGAGTCAGAGCCTAGAGTAGACATGACCAGTGTCTCTCGCGATGATGTACTAGGAATAATTCCTTGATCTCAAATAGGGTGAGTCGTGCTTACATGAGACATGTAAGTCTCCACTTTGGGTCATAAGTCCTCCGGGAACGTTTTTACGCATCTACAGAGCCTACATGATCAACAGTATATTGTCGAGGATGTATACTAGGAATCATGGCATCACAGTCAGCTGTGTCTCGCGAAGACATGCTGGAATTGTGTATGTTCTGGTTCATAAGTCTGTCGGGGACGTTGTACGCTCTACATAACCTACGTGACCAGCAGTATCTCGCGGGGATGTGCGCTAGGAATCACTGCATCACGACCAGCGGTGTCTTGCGAGGACGTATACTAGAAATCGTGGCTAGGGGTGCCTTGAAGTCCAAGGGATTAAACTCTCCTGTGAGAGCTGAGTTTTGTCCCATGGTGTTGAACTTACATTCTTTCCCCTTATCCAAATTTCACCATCTGCAGTAGTAGTGGTTTTAATGTAATATATTTGCTTTAGTAGTTGGTTTAGTCCAATGTAGTATGTTTTTATTTATAAGAAAGGTTTAAATTAGTCATGATATTGATAGTGCAAATGTGAAGAAATTTTGGTTCGATTAGATAATCATAACACAACATAACACCAAACTAAAAAACGTAATACCATAGTGAATCGATTAGTTCCCACAGTTTAATCATCCCACTCCATTAAAAAACACCTAGGACATTTCCAGAGTGCCTTCCGTATGTGTCTTATTCTGTAGAAATGCACAAATGCATAAAAGTCCTGCAACCGAGCTTTGAGCATCCACTAATTTTCCGTGGACAATGTTTGTATTCGTGATCTCCATCTCCACAATGCTCACAGTATAACAACTTCTTGTTCAATTTGGCTTCAAGTTTGAAGTTTCTGCAGAATGTTGCAAACTTTTATTCTTCTTCTTTAACCTTCATAGCATCATCTAGCATATGTGGTTTCTCTGGACAGTTCGGATCTTGACATTGTAAATACCCGAGATTTTCCAGTTGTGATTCAATCACCATTCTGATACATGAGAAACCTTCATGCGGGCACATTGAATACATCCAAGGGCATTGCATCGGACTGTGGTTATCCATGAAACATAATGGACAAATCTCTTTTGCTTCGACACATAATATTTGGTTCGCTTTGCCTTTAGAAAACATGGTGGACATAGTTGGCTAGAAAGAAATTTGTTCGCTCAGTTGAGAATCAAAGCTAGTATTGTATTCATAACAAACAAAAAAAAAATAGCCGCTGGTAATTTAAATGGGCGGTCAAAGTAAAGCCGCACGGTTTTACTTTGACCGCCAACGACTACATTTCTAACATCTCTATTTTTCTTACCATATAAATTCAACTCTTTCCATCATCAGATTCATATATTTTTTTTCTTCTAAAGCTCATCATCTCTCAATCTGCATAAAAATGTCAGCTAGAATTCGTGGTCCTAAGTTTACTAAAGAAGAGGATTTAGCTATATGCAAATCCTATGTTCATAGGGTAATCGTTTGTATGCGCGATCAAAAGAGGACTTTTTGGGAGAACATTTTTACAATGTTCATCTTACAGATGGGGAACCCGGGAAACCGAGATGCTCGTCGATTGTATGCTCGTTTTCAATCAATTAAGCTTGGAGTCACGCCATTTCTTGCTATGGGAGGAAACCCGAACTGCGAAGTGATCCAAACAACTCTTGATGATTGGTAGGAAACTCAGGGTAAACCTTTTCTTTACTAAGCTTGTTTCAACATTCTTAAAGTTGGTCCATCTCAAGCAAATTTGTACTGCACCCGAATGACTCTCCATGTCTTTTCTATGGAAGAAGATGTTACTCTTTTTCGATGTTGGATACATCGTATAACGAGACCAATGAACAATGACTATCTCCGGGAAAGAGTATTGCAAAGGTTTGTAGCATTGCAGAACGAATTTATAAGAAACAATAAGATCCTAGAACTAAGATTTTCATTCATCACTAATGATGCCAAACATTATACTGAAGTTATGTGGATGGTTCACCGTAGTAATTATGGATTATCCAACGAAAAACTGGTGACTATCTTAATACCTTTGTCCTTACAGATCAACTGCATCATAATATCTTAACTAACTTGTTGTTTATTTGTTTTTCGGTAAACCATCGCTCAGATCAAGTTTACTGAAGAAAACGGAAGATAGTTTAAGCATTTTGAATGCTATGAACTCTATCGAGATAATCTCGTTGGATTTGATGTAGTTTGATGTTGTTGTTGTAGTTATTATATATGCAAGTTTAAATGTAATAAATATCGCTTAATATGAAATGGAAATCTTTTTCAAGATCTAAATATTTTCATTGATTAATATTACTGCCACTTCTTTTACAAGATATAAACTTAGACAACAATAGAGTATTCAAACAACTTCAACAGAAATTAAGTACAAGCTTTGGCCTCCTGCTTATCTTCATTTGGCTTATCTTCCATTCAACGCGCTCCTGAACTGTTTCCCCGTTGTTTTTGAATTTTCTGTTGTGAACTTTCAAAACTGGAATTTCTCTCTGCCTTTTAGCGGAACATTTTCTTGGGGCCACTTCTAAAACTTGCATTTCCCTTTTACAAATTTCAATCTTTTTAAAACTTCCACATGTCTTAGAAACAACAGTTTCAAGTTTTGCATCGCAAAAAAGTTAAAAGTGTTATCGACTTTTCAGACATT
This sequence comes from Papaver armeniacum, assembly GCA_023531295.1. Classification (NCBI taxonomy): domain Eukaryota; kingdom Viridiplantae; phylum Streptophyta; class Magnoliopsida; order Ranunculales; family Papaveraceae; genus Papaver; species Papaver armeniacum. The sequence continues at coordinate 23,678 of JAJJWW010011232.1, read as the reverse complement.
TCACTTAACAACAATTTTTTTTTTTTTTTAAAGAGATAATTCAAGAGAAATGAATTTTGGTGTGAGTGGGTTGCTCGAAGATGGTGATAATTTGTAATGGTAAAAATACCACCATTTTTACTTTTGAAAAACTAACCGTTGGCGGTTTATGGACAACAACCAGCAGGTTTTCTTCATCCACCGGGTTATGGCTAAACCGCCAGCAGGTTGAGTTCACCCCCGCACGGATGGTGGTTAGCCGCCCACTACTTTTCCCATATTGCAAATCAGTTTTCTCTGTTCCCAAAATTCCCAAAATAAAAAGACGAAACGCGAGACGAACAAAATTGGAGACAGAGGGATATTATTCACGCGAATTCGGTAAAATTCTTATTCTCAAAAATTGTGAAATCTGGTTATCAATAATTTTGAGATTATTAGGGTTTGATCTTGATTTTGTATGAATCATGAAATATATGATTCAGATCTAGAGTTTTTTTTCGCGAGGACTGAAACATCCCTGTTTTATTCTTTTGGTATGAGTTTTCTTATTGTTATAATTTCTCTTCGGTTTTTCAGTATCAGAAGGTATCCATTCAATAGATTTTCTTAATCTGAAGAAGAATATGGCACAATTATCTCCATCCGGTTAGTGTCCTTTTTACTTGTTATTTGGATTGGATTGGTACTGAATATTAAGGTTTATAGTACTTAACGAAATCCCTCTTATAGCATACTAGTCGTTTCTATAAATTTCTGAGGCATTAAGGTTTCTCCTTGAAATTATCTGTTAAAATCTCATTTTATTTGCTTGATTCGTAAGTATATTGAATCAACATTGCTGGGTGCTTTTATATAGAATCTGGTGATGCTAATTTTGCTGGAGGAATTATCCCCTGCATCTATTTTGGATATCAGTATTGTGTTTGTGAGCTGAATATTCTCTGCTTTTGGATATCCATAAGCCTAAAAGCCTTAACCTGGTTTGTTCGTTAGTTTCCTTATCAGGATTTATTTCACTGGTTTACTTTATTTTATTATTCCCCTAAAAACGCAATATGCTTCGACTAACGTTAGTTCTCTTTATGTGTTTATCCATCACAATTCCATTTTGACCATCGATAATCTCCTACAGAAAGGTCTTATTGCAGCTAATAGGTGTGTCATGTGTAAGCAGAGTATGAAATCTATCAATTACTTACATCTCCACTGCAACAAGACATTAATAATTTGAAATCACCTGAAAAACATTTTTGAGGCCAGCTGGGTATTTTATGAACAGGTAAAGATGTATTCCTTAGGATCCATACATAGAACATTTGAACTGTAGTATCAGGGAATCAGATTTGGAGCACTACCCCTTGCGCCACTTATTGACCATTTGGAAAGAGCGAAACAATCGCCTCGTCAAGAATATAGATAAAGTGATGAAAAGATCATTTCTAGATATTAAAACCTTTGATTTCTTTTTGGGTGCATAAGCCTTAATCTGGTTTTGTCATTAGTTTTGTTGTTAGGATTTCATTTGTTCGATAGAGAATTCACTTTTTTTGTTCCCTTATTAATTTTGCCCATGTTAAATTTCCGTCTCATTTGTTCTCTTTTCTTTACTTCATTTTTTATGCAGAAATGGCTGCTGTGTATGGGAAGATGCTCGAGGCTGTAATGCACGACAGCAGAAAATTACCAAAAGGAAGTTCAAACCGGAAGAACTTGGAGGAGAGACAGAGGAATCAGAATGATGAGACCCAGAGGAATCAGAATGATGAGACCGAGGAATGTTCGATGGTAGATCAAGGTAAGATTAGTGGTATTTAACAGTTCAGTTAGTGTTCTTGCCGACTACCGATTTTCAATTTCAATTGAATGAATTTTGCTGTTCATGTCATTTGTTAACTAGTGTCTTCAGCTCAGCTAGTTTCAGCCTTTTTTTCTTTCTTTCTCATTCATTCTTTCTGTTTCCTTACTTTATTGTTTTGTGAAATTTGCAGTTGCAAAGGATCTTGGAATACATATCGTTGAAGATGGAAAAGGAGAAAAAGGAATCAACCCTTCGTTTGATTTCACAAATTTCATGTCAGCGTACGTGTCAACTGAACCTATGTTTGTCAAACTTGATAAATATGATGCTTTGCTGTGTTAGAGCTCATTGAATAGCAGCACCAACTGCTATCTCTTCACCCAAACTTTATTTCTTGTTTTGTTTTTTTTCTTTGGAATTTGTGGAGTTGTGTAAACTGCTTGCTGTATTAATCTTTAAGCTCACTTAATTCTATATATGCGCACATCCCATTTTCATCAACCAGTTTACTCTGTTGGCGTGCTTCCTGAGATTATAAATCTGCATAACTATTTTTGTGTAGAAAGTATTTGGTAAAAACCAACCCATAGCTGGAAACTTCTATCCAGTATGTTTCATTTATTTTAAACCATTTAATCTATGCGTATATACCCTCTAAGCTTAAGCTGTTCTTATGCATTGTATTAGAAGATTACAAGCAGGTCCTGCTACTGTGCAGGGATGACCCTACACACTTACTACCTAAGACATTGAACATCATGATTTATATCCAATTTTCTTCTGATGCTTACATCTCTTTCATTCGAGATTCTTTTCTACAGTCTTTGATGTGGGTATAATCATCTTTAACTATACCTACTTTGTTTTCAGTTTCGTTTATATGTTTTGCTAAAAAGCTTCTGTCTATTATATGATATTGAACCTAACTCTAAGAAAATATCCCTTGAACAATATCAATGATTTGAAAAGATGGCAAAGAAACATGAACTTGATGATATGAGATTAAATATTGAAAAATAAGTTTTCATGATTTTGGAACAAGTTTTTATAGCGTAACATTTTGTCCGTCTCTCCAATATATTTAAATCATTTTCCCAACTTAAAGTATTTTTAGAGTTTTCCTCGTAGAAATCCAAAGGTTTGGTTTTTCCAACCGTTTCAAACAATTTTTGATTCAAACTACACAGAAGGACAAGTGAGTTTGTCCGTTTATGTTTGGTAAGTTTGAAATTTATTTTCCAAGTGTACCCCTCCGGCAAAGTTAGTGGTCAAACCATAGTTAAGGCTTTATATTTGGGTTAGGATAAATGGGTAGGTTTGAGAAACTGATTGGGATATGGGTAAGTAAATTATCCAATTGATCAAGCTCTTTGTTGGCCTTGATCATTGCCTTCACTAGCTCTTCATCTTCATCAGCACTGAAAAAACATTGCCGCTGCTTCGCATCACAAATTAAATCTTCCCAAAAACGTCCAATTTGACTCAACTTTTTGTCATTTCTCAAAATCCAAAGGCAGTGCCTGAAAAGTTTAACACATTACAAATTAACAGACTTAAAAGATGTGTAATCAAAGTTAGCATATTCACAATCTCTTACAATATACTATACCAGTTGTACCTAGCCCGTGTCAGAGCGACATTAGTACGCATTAGTACGTTGAGGATTAGAAAGGAACCCATCTGATCCCCAACTACAATTAGACCTGACATTCGATATTATTATGACATATTCCTCCTCACCATAGAATCCATCTGCATAGTTCACCTTCACTACAAAGTCCTTTAGCTTCTCATATTTCTGACCAACTTCATTCTCTATTGCAGCAATTTGGGAAGCGTAAGGAGATATAACACCAATGGTTAAGCTACGCCTTGAGCCTACCCATGCTGTGAACGGTAAAAAACATCCTTGATAAACAGATCAAATGGAGTAATAAACAATTCAACAAAATCTACCCATTACATATGCAGTTAGAAATAGTATTGAATATTGAATCCTTAAGCTATACCAAAACTTGTTAAATAAAAGTCTGCTGGATTACATAGTCTTTGAAAATGCTAATGGTGGGTTTGTCTGCAGAATTCACCGTTTCTAGGAATTTATAATCCTATGGGATTACAAATTCTGGGAATCATGTAAATTCCTTGTGTGTTTGGTAACTCAATATAAATTCCTAGGATTTATAGAGTTTTCTTATATTTAAGTCTTTGTACCATTTGGCATTACCCTCAAATCTTAAAATTGCATATATATATGGGATTTAGAGTTTAAAAAAGTGGGTCCATAAATCCTTTGATAAGTTTCCCATCATATCTTAGGGGGGAGGGGTCGGACTCCATATGGAGGATTTGCTGGAAAACTGAATCCCGTAGGAAACGTGATTCCAAGGATTCCAAGGAAACGTAATTCTACCAAATCCCCTGGACTCAGGAATTCCACCTTTAAAATTCTACATCCAAACCCACCATAAAAAAATGTTCCAAAAGATAGGGCAACCAAAACAAATGCACCGAGCCCGTGATTTTTTAATAGTGTCCCACAGGTAATAATAACACAGAGTACAGTGGAATGTTCAGAACTCATAACAATTCGTTAGGTCGCCTCAATCCAATTATGAATGAAAGTTATACACACTTTTTCTATTTTATGCTACTCTATAACTCAGACTTCATGCCCAATTTAGTGAACTTATGCTAACCCTATACATCTGGCGATTCTTACTTAATGGATACAGAAGATGAACCTAAAAAAATTCTCTACTTGGAAGCAAGAAGGTAATTGGATTGAATTTAACTTTCCATATCTGTAGTATTTTATATACAATATAACAACAATGTTTTTCTCACTAGTCACTACCACTTAAAAAAAACTGAGGCACTAGAATGGAAGAACAATAAAATGTAACTACATATCTACTTAACCATGTATAACATAATGAAGAAGCTATTGCAATCAATTAACTAAGATGGACCATACCTTTATAAAGGTTCTGAACTATTGCCAGTACAACTGCCACTTCAACCATATTTTTTAAACTGTTCCCAGCTTCATCAGGCTCCTCCCTTCCATTTGAAATATTTATGAAAGAGTAGCGGCCAAACATGGCTCCTGGTAGATAGCATTTTTGAAACTTCTCACGAAGAACACTTGGAACATCTATCATCTGGTCTTTATATAATTTGCGATTCGGGAAACAACTAATTTCAGGATGCATTCTGTAATGCATGTTGAGAAGGTCCTCTGAGTGCCCAAACAAACCCAAACTTTCAAATAAACTTCTTCCAAAGCCAGCTTCATCAAACACCTAAAATTACAATGCACCAGAGAACATTAAGAAGAATGATAAATTATAATTCAATAGCTAAGTCTTGCACAAACAATGACTGCAGTAAAAATATTTAGGAAGATTAATTATCAATCAACAAAAAAGACAAACACAAACCAACCTTGCATTTGTAAATAGTCATCTAACCTTTTTGCGGTGTGATGAGATCATGAGCCTTTGATAATAAGTTTTTTAATGATCTATTTTTTAATCGCTACAACTTGGCGAGATTGAATGTTAGGAAAAAGGGGTAGATATCCAGTAGTGGTGTCCACGATAGTTATTTATTTAGGTATAGCTCATTTCCCCGTTTTACCTAAAGTTCAAGAATCAAATGAGTCGATATACGTAAATGAAGAAGACTGAACTCTTTTTTCTTCTATATAAACATATATAATCAATACACCACTAATACTGCTGAAAAGAAATTTAACATAGAATGTACAAGTCCCAGTATCTCTCAACTTTGTTAAAATCTTTTCTTTGGTTTTAGTATATTTATTTATTAAGTCTAAAATCAATTCTTTAAAAAAAAAGTCCGAGCGAACGATACTCTACTTACCACTTCAAAACTACATCACTTGCCTTTTCGAGAATTCTTCTCCTTATATATATTTTTCTTACTCCTCTCTTTTTATTTTTTACTCTCTTTCTTATCCTCTCTGCAATTTCTCTTCTTCATCTCTCCGTAACTTCCGCTCCTGCTACTGTAAATTTTCTTATTTTTCATCTTCTCGTCATTCCCATACTCTGAAAGATGCCTCAAGTTGGCCGTAGATATGAAGTTCTTTTGGGAGAGGCTCAAAAGAATTTGCAAGAGAAGGGTTTCACGTTATCCATTATTCCCAATCAAGAATCTTCATCCATTATTTCTGCTAAATTATTCTCTGATCATCATTGTGATGATAAAAAAATCATAATTTCACTAGGTCAGATTCTCGCCTCCCCATTCCTCTCTACAATCCTGAACTTCCATTGTTTTATGAAATTCTTGCTCATGAGAAATTCTCGCGAGCTGTCTACCAACTAAGCGGAGATTGTATCCGCTTAATGCTTGAGTTCGCCAATCGTGGTGCTGGTAAGGGATCTCTTTATACCAATGCAGTCAGAGATCCTAAATTTGTAGACCTAGAGATATTCGCTGAAAAGTATTCAGTAGATAGTTTCTTTGAAAACTATGAAGTAATAAACATGAAGAACGATAGAACTCGCTGGGGTGCCCGTTTGAAAAGGAGAGAAAATATTCCCAGCGACTAATATTGCCGGGAATCTGTTTTTCAAAGGCCCTTTATTGGTCCATTTGTCTAGCCAAAGTATGATAGATTTACCATTCTTCATCTCAAAAGCAATATGCTCATTCAAAAATGTTGAAGCATTTAAAATATGTTTACATACACTTCTACCTTGCGGCTTGGCATTATCAGATGGAAGAATGACATCTACGATGTTGTTAAACTTCTTTTGCATTACCTTTCGCCATAACGCATAATTTTCTTTAGAATATCTCCATATCCACTTAGCCTTCAAAGCCTTACTTACACATCTCAAATTCTTAACTCCTAAACCACCCATATGTTTTGGTTTACAGATTTTACTCCACGAGACCCAACGCAGTTTTTTCCTATTATCATTAGAGTCCCATAAAAAGTCTCTCATTAACTTCGTAATCTTCATTTCCACACTAATATGAAAGTTTATCAAAGACAAAAAGTAGACAGGAAAACTAGACAGATAACTTTTGATAAGAACTAACATGCCTGTCTTATTTAGGAATTTTTTTTCCCATGTTGCAAGTTTCACTTCCATTCTCCTTATCACTTCATTCCAAACAACAACATATCTATAAGAATCTTCCAACGATTAGTAGTTATTATTATTAGTAATTTATTAATAAGAGAGTTTTGTTAGAAAAAGAATTATTGAGAGAGAAGAAGAAAAAGATGAAGAAGACGATGGGTGAAACCAAAAAAATATTATTCTGAGTTTGGTAAATATGAAATGAGTGACTTTTGTGATGATAACTCCTCCTCTGAATCAGAACCTCCTTCATCTCCTAGAGTATTTGTCAATCTTCATAACGATCCGGATATGAATTATTTGTTAGATGATGAATGCATTTCTTCCCCAAACTCAAACTCAAGATCCAAGTGATGGATTTTAACAGCCGCAAACAGAGGATGAAGTTATGGGTACTCAGGTATGGCTCAAATTTAGTGAATGTAGCTTGAATGGGCCAAAAAATAGGCTAAAATGAAAGAAAAAATTAGAAAAATTTCGGTTAGGTCAAATAAGTTCGGTTACCAGACCTGAAGAACAAGTAACCAAACTTTCTATAAGTGCAGTTTGGTTGCTTGTTTCAGCAGACGCAGGTAACCGAACTCTATTTTAATGAAGGTTTTTCGAGTTCTAAGCAGCTTTTTCCGAGAAGACGTGGCCGAACTATTTTTGTAGAGTGTACTGAGAGAATAGTTAGGTTTAGTCGAGTGTACTACTTTATTTGCCGAACTTATAATAGAAAATCGAAAGAACAAGTTCGGCAAGATCGCAAAATTTTGTTTAGGGATTAGATAACTGAACTCATTATTCGGCTTGGTCGATAAAATTGTTGACGTTGCCGAACATATAAGTAATTATACATTGTGTTGCTATTGACGTTGTTCTATTTCCCGTAGGTGTTGATGGTGGTTTTTATCTCAGGATTGAAATTGTAAAACCTTGCATCTGATGTGACGTCACTCTGTGAGGAAACGGTGACGTGAGTGCTAACCTCTCCACCGGCATATTTATTGAGTCGTTCAATATACTTACATGAAATTTATCCAGACTGGCGAATGTAGCAACCATCCCAGATGTTCTGTAAATTTCGGCGCCTCGCCTATATTCACTTAATATAAGTTCCTTTGAATGCCTTCATGTTATGTTCTCCGGCTGAACCCTTAATGTTGATATGGCATGACGATTTGTGTTCACTCGCAGCAGAGTAACACGAATTTCCAAGTATCAAGGATAAGGTCTTTGCATAAGGTATTCAATCAGAAAAAGCATGTTGCTCTCTAGTAATGAACTTAAAAGAACTCTATGTCAACACATAGAATTCAATCAATTGCCCTGACTAACTTGCAGAAGTTAGGGGTTTTGCGCCTCGCGCAGTATATCAGACCTTGCTTGTCGAAATTAAGCCTAGGCGAACTAGGTAATCAATCATCCATGAATTAGCAGGTGCAAAACCTTGCCCAGAATCAGAAAACAGGGAGTCGCGGTAGCAAAGAGAGGCGTGGCCATGCTTCATGCCAACTGGCGCCACTTGCCATGGGCCACGCCCCTTCCTAAACTGGTCATATTTCTCTCGACCAATCGTGTCACCTCAAATTAGCCACGCGCACATAAGTTGTGACTGGGCCCATACTCGTCGGCCCCACTTCCCATAGACCAATCAGGTCTCTCTAAAGCCTCAACGCTCTCCCCAGAAGTGTAGCCGCGCCTTATGTTTTTTCGGCCCCTTTCCTCGGCCAATCAAGTCGCTCCAAACTTGCCACCATACATTAAAGGCCAAAGCACCCTGCCACGCCACCATACTAACTGGCAAGCCAAATGCGCCTTACCAAAACAACATATTGATCGGCATGCCAACATGCCACTCTGTCGCGGTACCATGCCACTTTAGCCTTGGCCATGCCGCCAAACCCTAATTCTTACCACGACGCCAAAACCTAGCCTTGGCCATGCCGCCAAGCCCTAATTCTTACCACGGCGCCAAAACCTAGCCTTGGCCATGCCGCCAAGCCCTAATTCTTACCACGGCGCCAAAACCTAGCCTTGGCCACGCCGCCAAGCCCTAATTCTTACCACGATCCTTGGCCACGCCGCCAAGCCCTAATTCTTACCACGGCACCAAATCCTAGCTTTGGCCATGCTACAACGCCACAGGCATGCCGCCATGCCACGGATACTAGTATGTTGTTATGCCACGCCACTGGCATGTCGCTATGCCACGCCACCGCCATGACGCTATGCCACGGCTACTAGCATGCCGCTATGTCATGGCTACGCCACCGGCATGCCGCCATGCCACGGCTACTACTATGAAGCTATTCCACGCCACTGCCATGCCGCTATGCCATGTCTCCACCAGGCGCTACTATGCCAATGGCGCCACTTCGCTATACAACAAGACGCGGCCATAATCGATGGCCACTCTTCCTCATGAGATGCAATCTCAGTTATCCAAGTTCGCCACTGAACTGACGGACTTGCAGCAAGTCCCAGGCAACCCACTACGCCAGGCGCCACTATGCTAATGGCGTCATTTTGTTACACAACAAAGATGTGGCCATAATCAACGACCACTCTTCCTTATGAGATGCAATCTCAGCCATCCAAGTTCGCCACTGAACTGACGGACTTGCGGCAAGTCCCAGGCAACCCGCTATGCCACGGCTACGCTAGGCGCTACTATGCTAATGGCGCCACTTTGTTACACAACAAAGATGTGGCCATAATCAACGGCTACCCTTCCTCGTGAGATGTAATCTCAGCCATTCATGTTCGCCACCAAACTGACGGACTTGTGGCAAGTTTTAGGCGGCCGACCAAGGCAAGCCTAATAGCATCACATGCTATTTTCCTATGGCAAAGTCTCTTGACTTTGACTTGCCACACATAGCAACCTGCTACACGTTTTCCACGAAAACACTCGAGACATCAAACATGTCAAAAACTGGGGGATACTCATCAGGGTATTGGTATGGTGATTTATAGCGTGCGACGTGCAATGCGCCCGTTACAAGAAAGTGTCATGAAGTAGGAAAATTAGTGATGGTGAAAAGTAACGGTGTAAACAATTCATTTCCTTCATCATGGAAGCGTAATGACTGACGGTTACACGAATTTACTTCCCTCATCATGGAAGCATAATGTCTGACGGTTACGCGTTACTCTATTCTTCCACCACTCAATCGTTTTCACTTCCTACGAGACCAGGGTACGTTTCAATATGACTTGTATAAATAGGCTTCACCTATTTTCACCAAACAATAAGTTTTGGTTGGCAACAATACAGTATCTAGAAATCACTTGGTAGCTTTCTATTCTGCTAACCAGTTCTTCTTCCGATAAAAGTCATAAAACAAACCACACCTTCGAATCAACGATTCTGGTCTCAACCCTCTCTTCGCTTCCCTCCCTAAGACCAACCCTTCTCCTTCACTTTGTGACCTAAGCAAGTCTGGAACGACCATTTCTTGGTTTTGGCCAGGATTATGCAGATTGATCTCTCGAATCAAAAGTACTCTCGTGCAGTATATTGTTTATGGTTTAGATTCGTTTCTCACCCACACACCCGAAATTACCAAAATCAGCAGAAACGGTTTTCACCCACAAACAATTGGCGACCATAGTGGGAGATTTATCTCTCGGTTGCAATACCAATTCCAAATTCCAATTTCATTTTTTCAATCCCAATTTCAAGATGGTAGAGCTCAGGTCCGGGTCAGCAACAAACCCTGAAAACACTAGAGCTGAAATTATTCTCAGGACCAGCGTTCCTTCTAGTAGCGTTAATACGCCACCTATCAATGCCAGCAGCGCGAAGAATGCTCCTTCAGGCATTACACCTTCGGTTACCAGAGCCAAAGCCGCTGTCGTAGAAAACGTTCCTTCAGGTGTCACACCTCCAGTCACTGAGCCAGGCGTTGCGCCCACCCCCACCCACCCACCCAACGTTTCTTCAAACGTGATATCTCCAACCTTCACCAGAGTTGCTGCTACTCCATCAGTATGAGAGACTGAGGGAGCCAGAGTGAGCCGATCTCATATCACCGTTGCTGATTTGATGGAAAGACAGGAAGTTCTTGCTAGGGCTCAGACAGACATGGCTTCGACTCATAAAGAGGTGTTTCTTTTCCTCCAGACACTAATGGAGCGGCTACCATAGGAACCATGCCAACCAGAGCCAATGAGGAACACCTTCAATACTCCTGGCGTTGATGCCTCAGCAAGGCACGCCTTTGTAGATGAAGAGACTCGTTCGGGGGCTCCAACGGAGAGGAATCGACCGTCCAATTTTGTCACACGAGAGGATTTGGAACGACTTCTTCGAAACCGAGACAAAAGTGATTCGTGGACATGCATCAACATCAACCCCCCATATCCTCCTCAAGTACAAAGAATTCCTCTCTCCGAGAGGATACCCTTCTCCTTAATTCTCCTTATATGACGGCACCGGTAATGCGCGTGAACATGTCTCCCGATTTTTGGAATCCTTGGGCGAGCACGAATACAACCATGTTCTCCGTTTGAGGGAGTTTTCAAAGTCACTTACCGGAAGAGAGCATACACACATTACAAAGATTGCACCAAACAAAGATACCCAACCGGGGTGACATGGTTCTGATTTCTACAAGAATTACTTTTTTGTGCCTGAGCAAATTACCTTCTCAGATTTAGGGAGGATATTTCAACGGAACAATGAACATCCAAATTATTATGTCAAAAGATTCAGGATTCAAGCGTTGGACTGTCACGACCCAAATGTGACCGAACAACAATTAGTAGATTCTTGCATCAATGGTATGGTTCCCATCTACCGTGCCTTACTGGAGAATCTGCGATTCTAGACGTTCTCTGAACTTCATGAGGCTACTAAACGGTCGGCCACAACATCACGAGCATTGTTGGAAAGAACCAGGCCATCCAAGGTTAAAAACACACGCGAAACTCGAGGAAACATACGCCTCATCAACAAGCAATATAACAATGTCCCCTCTGTGAGCGTGGTAAGTGAAAGAGGAAAAATGAAGGCTCCCGGCACGGAACAACAATCCAAGCGTGCAACGCCAAGACATCAAATGGCGGCTCCACCGCGGAAGAATGCAGCTAAGGCTCCTGCGCAATATCAAGGAGCCGGAGAAAGGGCCTTAGATTTCCCGTTCCAAATCGAGGAAGTAATTGAACTCTTATAGGCATGGATCCAAGATGACGCCATCAGATTGCCCCCTACTAGGCTCCCACCAACTGAAGAGGAAATGGCAAATCCTAAGTATTGCTGCTACCACGATTTGTCCATCACCCGACCCGATGGATCGCAATAAGTTAAATCGTATTATCAAACAAAAGGTGGAGGCAGGGAACTTCAGTGGGCAATGAGGGAGTTCACAGAGATCCTCTTCCCGATCGGAGTTGCATGCTCTCACGGGGACTTTGTTCACAAACCGTGCAATCCATCATGGAGCATGTATGCGAGATTCTCTATTTCTCCAAGGCGTAGCATCAAGATATATTTACAGCTGTTGATGGTGGATTTTCGTTTGAGGTTAAATTTGTAAGTAACCAAAAAATCATGCGCTGACATCTTGTAAAAGATAAAGCCGTTTATAAGTGACGGATACTCCTCACTTAATTCACCAAGAATGGAGCATGTAGCAACAATCCCATTCTCGTGAATACATGAAATTCCTCCAGAGTTGGAGCATGCAGCAACAATCCCTTCCTGTGAATTTCATATCAGCCTTGTATTTCCTGTACCCATTATCGGTGTGGCATGACGACCGAGGTGTTACTCTTACGAGGAGTAACACGAACCTCCAAGCACTATAATGAATCCATGTACGAAATACCCGTACGAAGCGATTCTCGGTGTGTTATACTAGCCCGAGCCCTCTCGGTGTGTTATACTAGCCCGATTGAGCCCCTCTCGGTGTGTTATACTGCCCGATTGAGCATCCTGACTTGACCGTATCGGTCTGGATATGATCCGATCGCAGTCATCCAACTCCACAAGCATGATTGGATGACCACGTATCAATTCCATCACCCCCAAGCAGTATGGAATACACACGGCCTTAGCTTGCCAAATATGACTGATCGTAGTCATCCAACTCCACAAGCATGATTGGATGACCACGGATCAATTCCATCACCCCCAAAGCGGTATGGAATACACACGGCCCGACCCGCATGGTCGACCATTGGCCTTTGCTTGCCAAGAAACCGTCCATACCAAGCATTATGGGCGGAAAAACCCTAAATTAGGGTTTGCGGCATATTACATATGTCGCAAAACGGCCTCAACCGTCCGTCTTCGCAGGCATAGATGGAGGGTGTAGATGTAGACTCAAAAGGCCCGAGCATGTCGACACAATCACCATGTGACCGCCTACACGCTTGACCAATCGGTCAAAGCCAACCGTGGTTGGTTACAACAAAACCATCCACCCAAAAGAGCATGGTCGCGCGCTTTGAAAGCCAAAATTAGGGTTCAAGCCATCACGCGCGTCCATCTTCTCTCCGGCACGAATGGAGGGTCACAGAGATTAGATTGAGCAAGGGTCGGTCACACCGGCATGACCATCGTGGGCCCATCTACCTCCTCACGCGGTCGGCCAAGGCTCATCATTCCCGCCAACCCAAACGCACGCCCAAACTCGTGCGGTTACACCTCCCAAATCCTAAACCGATCTCGACCGCTCAACTTCACCGGATGATTTGAATGGCTTAGATCACGTTTTCATGGGATAATCGTGTATAGGTGTGAACACCAACCTACCACCTACACGGTAGTATGATCGACCAAAACCAACCAATGTTGGTCGCCCGGCGCGTGCCCAAACTAGGAAATCACGCCGGTTTCCAACTCCTTTGCGGCAAGGATTTACTGCCGCAAACCGATCTCGACCACTCCTCTTTACCGGTCAAATTGAGTGGCCCGGATCCTTTCATGAGGGAACGGATACGGCGCCTACACCATCATGCCATCAACACGCATGTATGGTCGGTCTTCTCAAAATCCTTCCCATGCTTGGTTTCGACCAAGTCAAGAGTGATGCTTGCGCACCTCTTTAAAAACCCTAATTTCATCAACGGTCGCGAGATGAGTGTCTCAAACATCATCTCATCCGTCCGACCTCACCACTTGGTTATACAACCACAGTCGAGTTATTTGGTTAGTGAAAGGTCATTACACATCACTTTACCACACCGTAATCTGAGACTGCATAAAATACACAACGATCTTGCACAAGTATCGACTTTCCGAATAACTTGTGATTATTCAATTCACATTACATGCTATCTTAGTGGATCCACGATCCACATTCCGGACATCAATCATGTCACAAACCGGGGATACTTTATGGGGGTATTGGTCCAGCGGTTTACAGCTTGTGTCTGTGCGGCAACGCCATCACAAGAACGTGTTAGGAAGTCATGGACGGTTAGAGGTGAACTGAGAAGTGGGCAAGACCGGTCGTATGCTACCGACACACAACTCCACCACTCCATCATTCCACTACCTCCACTTCCCACGAGAAACGTGAATGAGGCTCAATGACTTGTATAAATAGGTTCTCCGCCCTATTTCAAACAACAAGGAATAACGAGACGAGAACAACACAAGTTCAGTCGACAGAAACCAAGTGTTGATATCGTCATATTCAACCATCTTCTGTCACAAGTCATAGCAAGCCAACACCTTCACAATCTCAACACCTTCTTCGCTTCCCTCCCTAAGATCAACCCCATCTCCTTCACTTTGTGACCGAAACAAGTCTGAAACGACCATTTCTTGGTTTAGGCCTAGGACTTGCCATGATTGATCTCTCGAATCTACAAGCACTCACCGCTTGAAAGGCATTTGTTGTAGGTTTAAATTCATTCCTCATCACACCCCAAATTACCAAATTCAAATAGGAGTAATTTTCACCCATCAACAATTGGCGACCACAAATGGGAGATTAATCTCTCGGTTGAAATCAATTTCTTGAATACCCAATCTGTTTGGCTAAGTTCCGAGATGGTTGGTCTTAGGACTTCCTCAACAAATCCAAATCCCTACGAAGTTCCTCCAACGAGGATGCCTCTCTTCCCAATCAGGCGCATCTCCTGCCGGCGCAACAGAAGAACCCCAACTATGAGCGAGTTGGCTCGGATACTTGAGACTCGGGACGAGGAACATGGAGCCGATCAAAGAAGCGGTAAACGCATACTTGACCTCCTCATCAAGATGACGTCGGAAATAAGCGTGCCGTAGACCTTTACACGGGGACTAGTTCCCCTTTCGGATCAAACAGTTTACTAACGAACCGGTAGGTAGATCGGGAAGCCGTGTCTCTAGTGGAAGACTTGTGTGAACTCTTGCACCTCTCAAAAGATCAACTGAGGCGACGTTGTCAAAATCAATAAAATAGCTCGGACGCACACCTTGCTCCTTCTCGTCCAGAGTCTCAACTCACGTCGGAAACATCCATAAACAATGTTACATTCACAGAAGATGACATGATGGCGGAGGAAGGTCACAACCGAGCCCTACATGTTACCGCACACATCAAGGGTTCGAGTTCGGAGAGCCCTCGTCGACCTGGGGCATCTTCGAACGTAATTACTCTCAAGACTCTCAAGACGGCCAAGGTCAGCCCATGCAAGATTGTGCGACAGCCCCACCACGATGACGGACTTGAAGGGAATCAAACCAACATACGGGTACGTCAATTTGAATTTATCGGTAGGGACCCGTCCACTCCGAGCAAAGTTTGAAGTCATAGAAAAGGAGCCGGATTACCACATGATACTGGGGAGACCGTGGCTTCACCATAACAAGGTCATTCCTTCAACGTATCACCAAAGTGTCAAAACCGTGCTAAATGAGGAGGTCGTCAGTATTCCCGCATCATTGTCTCCGTATGCGCCCAATATGCGGAGTGGAGTTTGTTTCGAGTCAAAAGATGCTCCGCAGGAAAGTCCGACAAAATCATGTGCACCCCACTACCCACGTGGGCTTCAATCCAGGAGGAAGACCGACTTACATCGTTGGGGCCAAACACCACGACACACTTTCTCCGACGAGACGTCCATCTCCAACCGGTGAAACTTCAAATTCATCCTCACGCCAAAAGGGTGCGCTCTTTCGAGGCAAGCCGTGATCGAAGGGAAGACAATATACCGGCGCCGCCGTTAGCAATTAGCGTGGAGAGACCGTCCGGTCTCCGCCCAATTGAATCTGTAAGGACTGACCGGAATACAAGAGGAAGTATTGGGCGCCCGCGGCGCCTACAAGACGGAACCAATTCCACGATTGACGAGCTCGAGATTGTTAACATCGGGATGATGAATCTCCCAGCCGGTCTCTATCAGTTCGACTCTATCCACAGACGAACGTACAAGCCCGGGTTCAACTACTCAAGGAATACCAAGATGTATTCTTTGGACATACGAAGAAATGCCCGGTCTAGATGAAAAATTGGTCACCCATCACTTACACGTCATGCCCGGATCCAAGCCAATCAAGCAATCTCCGAGGCAATTCGGACATGAGGTAGAAGAACAAATCAAGAATGAGATCTCGTAGGCCGCTAGCTCGCTGGGCTGATCAACCCATTCATCACCCGAGCCAATGTGGTCCTGGTAAAAAAGAAAAGCGGATGATTCGATGCTTTGCGTGGATTTCAGAGACTTGAACAAATGCTGCCCAAAGATCGACTTTCCCCGCCTAACATCGACATGTTAGTAGACGCCACTAGCGGACACGGCATGTTTTCCTTTATGGATGGCTGGCGGCTACAATCAAATAAGGATGTATGAGCATGATGCAAGTAAGACAACTTTAGAACCCCTCTTGGCAATTTCTACTATACCTTGTTATGCCATTTGGTTTAAAGAATGCGGCGCAACATACCAACGTGCTATGACGGCAATCTTCCACGACATGATGCATAAACAAGTAGAAGACTATGTGGATGATATTGTGAGTCAAGTCAAAGGCTCGAGCCGATCACACCAACGTCTTACGGCAAGTATTTGAGAGGTGTCGGAATACAAGTTAAAGATGAATCCTTTAAAATGCGCTTTCGGTGTCCTCCCAGAAATTTCTCGGGATTCAAGTGACCGCAGAAGGAATAAAAGTAGACCCGCCAAGACTCAAAGCTATCCTCACAATGCCGCCTCCCGAAACTGTGAAAGAGCTCCAAAGTTTCATGGGCAAGGTAAACTACATTCGATGTTTCATACCTGGTTTAGCCCAACTTACCGCCTCATTCACCCTCACGAGGAAAGGAGCCGGCTTTGTTTGGACCGCAACTTCAACAGAAGCTTTCCTGAAAGTCCAACGAATACTATCATCTCCAACCGTCATGAAATCTCCCGTGCCTAGGGAAACCATTGGTCCTCTACACCGCCTGGCTTGACACCGCCGTAGGGCCTTACTCGCTCGGAAGACGACGAGGAATCGAACGTCCATATACTATTTCACCAATATTGAGAGATGCCGAACTCCGATATCCTGACGGAAAAAGCGTGTTTAGCTTTAATCCATTCCATTCGAAGTTTAGGCATTACCGTATCCAACAGGGTGATACTCGTGTCTAAATCCGATCCTGCAAAGTTTTTGCTTTCAAAGCCGGTCCTGACGGGGAGGACGGGAAAATGGCTTCTCCAAATGTCAGAACTAGACATAACATGCGCATCGCCTAGAGCTATCAAGGGTCAAGCGCTTGCAGACTTCATCGGCAAAGCATTTCCTGAGAAGGTACTACGGACCGCATGAAGAACTCCCGGAGAATTCAGGACGTCTCCCGTCCTGGAAGAAGAGGTGTGGCTTTTGTATTTTGACGGCTCCGCTACCCCTACAGCGATATCCGGAGGAGCAAAGGCGTAGTGTTGGTCTCTCCAACCGGGAGAAGTATTTTCACATTCCTTCAAGTTAGACTTGAATGCACCAACAACTCGCAGAATATGAAGCTTTCCTCATAGGGCTTTCAATAGCTAAACAAGCGGAGTCACACGTCCGGAGATAGAGGTGACTCCAAGTTACTGGTGAATCAAAATGAACGGAGTATATGCATTAAAAGAAGTAACACTAGCCCCGTACCGATCGGGCTACGTAGGCTACTAAACTACTTTGGCCGATGCAACCATAACCCACGTCTGTCCGCAAGAACAACAAACACGCCATTGTCTAGCAACATTGGCTTCCAAACCTAAGTTCGAGGGCGGAAGAAACTTTGATGAAAAGGAGAACCATAGAATCGACATGGCTACCGCAACACAAAGACACCAAGACCGACGATTATAACTCCGATCATTCAAGAGCTCACCACTCACTTTCCCAAGGAAAGGTCGGTCTCAAAACCCCGCAAAACTTCTTCATGCTTCATGGTATCTTTGTATCATCGGAATCCGTGACGCTCCCCGTCAAGATGTCTAGGAGGTGACGAAGCGCAACCAGCAATGGATCATATTCACAATGAAATTTGTGGGCAATCATTGGTGGTAACACTTTACCGTGACTTCAACGCTGGTTGTACGGCCGAAAATGGAGGGGCTCAATCACCTGCCTTAAGTCCCGCTCCGAATTGCCGACACCACCACACCAATTGGAGATTTTTAATGTGAACCGCACCTGGGGACTGGAGAGAGCCCTACATTAGTTATCTACGTGATGGGATAATTCCTGCGGTCAAAAGGACGCTATTAAGATGAAGCGAGAGCCAAGCGGTTCATACTCCATGAAGGGATCCTATACCGCAAGAGCTTCGGAGGCGATATGCTACGTTGCCTGGTTGGAGAAGAAATCCCCGATCATCTCGGGAATCAGACACACGAAGGAGAACATCAAGGGAAGAGGAAACTTTTTCTCCAAATACACGAGAGATACTATTGGCCTACCATGGAGGATGATGCAGCCGTTTTCGTTCAAAGCTGTCACACATGCCAAATTCATGGGAACCTCGTTCATGCGCCTTCTACCTCTCTCGCACTCTATAAACCCATGGCCATTCTTCTCATTGGACTGGACATTATCGGGAAGATCAATCCGCCGTCATCAAAGCAAAGACGAGTACATCATAACCGCAACGGAATACTTCACCAAATGGGTAGAGGCCATTCTCTACGGGGGACTACGGGAGCGACAATTGCGGCTTTCATTAAAGAATACATCATTTGTCGTTTTAGGCGTGCCCAAGCATATCATCACCGATAATGGCACTCCTTCGCCAACAAGCCCAGTGTAGGGAGCTACCGGAGGAGTACGGCATTAATGGGTCTTCTCCACCGTCTACTATCCTCAAGGAACGGGCAAGCCGAGAGTACCAACAAGACATTGATCCGGATCATCACGAATCCAGACACACGACAATCCCGAGAATGGCATGATCGATTACCAATGGCACTATGGGCATACCGTCACGTCACCCGAAGCTCCATTGGGGTCTCGCCGTACTCACTCGTCTACTGGGCGGATGCAATTCTCCCGGCAGAGATCGAATCCCATCGGCCCGATTGCGGCGAAGAACCGGGATCCACTTTGGACGAGGTCGAAATCTCGACTCCGAGAATCGCAGTTAGACACTGGATTTTAGAAGGAATAAAGCGAGGACGCGCTCGGGTGTACAGAATCGAATTTCCGGGGCATACAACAAAATTGTGAAACCACGCATTTTCAAGGTAGGAGATTTGGTTTTGAAAACAGCCAAACACATCCAACAAGACATGTCTGCGAAAATTCTCACCGAAATGGGAAGGTCCCTACGCAAGTCACCAAGGCTTACGATGACTTGGCTACTACAAGATCATTAAGGTAGACGGAGGCAAGTTTGAAGCAATCATCAATGGAAAGTGGCTCAAGGCATATTACACCTGACCACTATTCTGTCGTGTCAACAATACAAGCATTTATTTTCATTACATGTTTGAATCATCAACTATATTCGAGAGATGTGTCAATGAAAAACCTGTTTCACCAATCAAAACCCAATGCAATTTATTCCGCAAAGATGTTCAAAACTCTTGACATAAACGTCATTAACAATAAGGAGTACAGCTTAGAAGAGGCCATCTAGAAGATTATAATTCCTTGAGAGCATCATCCATGGCTCCAGCTCGATATCTCTCCGTCCTTTTCTTCCAAGTCCCGCATGACTTGCTCCACCTTCTTCGATTCTCGCGGCCGTAGCTTTCTCCTCTTCCAAGATAGCTTTCGTACAGAACAACATTTGCGAGGATACCAACTCGATCAACCTTGATGATATCAAGACGCGTCGCAACCAAATTTCACGTTGAACTTCATGGATTCACGGTAGATACCATATTCTCCCACTTTTCGAGATTTGATTGACAACGTTGCGGATAGAAATACTTTCCATCTCCGCAATCATGGGAAGAAGGCAGTTTACCGGTAACCAAGGCAGAGGAGCAATGTCGGACACATTCCCGGTTGCGATATGGACCGTACTTCCTCCACAACTTGGTGTACAAACCCACAAACTCCTTAGCACCAAGAATCCACCGACATCCTGGTAGCTGGAGGATAAGCATTTCATGCGAACATCGAATGAAAGACCTGCATTCGGATATTCATAAGATGAGACACCCAGGTCAGCGTCTTCGAGGTTCGCAGGGGTAGGCGTGTTTGAGTTTGAAGGGAGAGGAATGGTTAAGTCATCATCGTCGATGACCGTCACACATGTTCCGTAGGGATATCTCGCAAGAATGAAGGGATTATTCACCCGACCGTCATGAAGAACAAACAATGTTTCGTAAAAGAAGGAAGAGACAAACCTATATGATCTTCTTGACTCGAAGAACACGAACAGGGACTGATCATGAAGCTCGGACGCGGGTCGTACACGCTTAACGGGAGATCCCGGATGGTATGAAGAAGATGATCCTTTGTTGTTAGACATGATGGGAAATAGAGTTTTTGCAAGGAAGCTCTACCGTAAAAACGGATCAAAAAATCTCTTCACCCTCGCATAAATACCGAGGAAACCCTAAAACGATTACGGCGCCCGATATATGAGGATTCAACGCCCGACCAAGTCAGGATTTCTTTTGAGCCCTGATCAAGAACCGGAAGAGCATCTGGACGGTACAATTCAACCGGCAATGTGCAAGCACCCGCGCCCAGAATCCGGTAGAAGAAGAATCCTATCCCTGACTCAAACACCTAAAGGGGCGGTCGAGCTCATACATGTACAAGAGAAACCAAAGCGACTCACCGATCAAGTCCTCGTCCTTCGCATCCTCAATCAAGACCAACCAGTTCCGTGGAAACACCCGACAAATGTGAAACTATCCAGAGAAATATGTATTCACTCCAGACTTGGTCATTTCGTATGTCACCATCTCATGCCTACCACACAATAGTGTAACCATTATATGCTAGGGCGGGACTTAATGTTGATGTGGATTTTCGTTTGAGGTTAAATTTGTAAAGTAACCAAAAAATCATGCGCGACATCTTGTAAAAGATAAAGCCGTTTATAAGGATTTGATACTCCTCACTTAATTCACCAAGAATGGAGCATGTAGCAACAATCCCATTCTCTTCAGAATACATGAAATTCCTCCGAGGTTGGAGCATGCAAAGAACAATCCTTCTGTGAATTTCATATCGGTAATTGCTTTTCTGCACCCATTATCGATGTGGCATGATTTAATAGTGTTACTCTTACAGTAAATACGAACCTCAAGCACTATAATGAATCCATGTACGAAATAAATGCAGTGATTCTCGGTGTGTTATACTAGCCCGAGCCCTCTCGGTGTGTTATACTAGCGATTAGGCCCTCCAGTGTGTTATACTAGCCATTGAGCATCCCGGACTTGGTATGCATCAGTCTCGGATATGATACGATCGCGGTCATCCAACTCCACAAGCATGATTGGATGACCACGGATCAATTCCATCACCCCCAAGCGGTATGGAATACACACGGCCTTAGCTTGCCAAATATGACGATCGTAGTCATCCAACTCCACAAGCATGATTGGATGACCCACGCATCAATTCCATCACCCCCAAGCGGTATGGAATACACACTACCGACCCGCATGGTCGACCATTGGCCTTGCTTGCCAAGAAACCGTCCATACCAAGCATTATGGGCGGAAAAACTAAATTAGGGTTTGCGCATATTACATATGTCGCAAAACGGTCTCAACCAAATCCGTCTTCGCGGAGCATAGATGGAGGGTGTAGATGTAGACTCAAAAGGCCCGAGCATGTCGACACAATCACCATGTGACCGGCCTACACGCTTGACCAGAAATGGTCAAAGCCAACCGTGGTTGGTTACAACAAAACCATCCGCCCAAAAGAGCATGGTCGCGCTGGCTTTGAAAGCCAAAATTAGGGTTCAAGCCATCACGCATCCATCTTCTCCAGCACGAATGGAGGGTCACTGATTAGATTGAGCAAGGTCGGCCACACACCAAGACATGACCACCGTGGGCCCATCTACCTCCTCACGCGGTCGCCAAGGCTCATCATTCTGACCAACCCCAAAACGACGCCCAAACTCGTGCGGTTACACCTCCAAATCTGGCCATCTCGACCGCCTCAACTTCCCTCCTAGGATGATTTGAATGGCTTAGATCACGTTTTCATGGGATAATCAGGTATAGGTGTGAACACCAACCTACCACACTACACCTTAGGTAATATGATCGACCAAAACCAACCAATGTTGGTCGCCCGAACGCGTGCCCAAACTAGGGAAATCACGCCGGGTTTCCAACTCCTTTGCGGCAAGGGATTGCCAAGAAACCCGATCTCGACCACTCCTCTTTACCGGTCAAATTGAGTGGCCCCGGATCGCTTTCACATGAGGGAACGGAATACAGGCGCCTACACCATCATGCCGTCAACACGCATGTATGGTCGGGTCTTCTCCAAATCCTTCCCATGCTTGGTTTCGACCAAGTTTGAAGGAGTGATGCTTGCGACCTCTTTAAAACCCTAATTTCATCAACTTGCATGAGTGTCTCAAACATCATCTCATCCGTCCAGGCCTCACCAGCCTTGGTTATACAACCACGGTGAGTTATTTGGTTAGTGAGCAGTCATTACATCACTTTACCACACCGTAATGCAGTACTGCATAAAATACACGATACTGCACAAGTATCGACTTTTTCACAATAACGCAATTATTCAATTCAGCATTACATGCTATCTTCCGTGGATCCACGATCCACATTCCTTATCAATCATGTCACAAGCCGGGGATACTTACTGGGGTATTGGTCAGCGGTTTACAAACGCAAATCGAGGCAACGCGCCACTCACAAGAAACGTGTTAGGGAAGTCATGGACGGTTAGAGAGGTGAACTGGAGAAGTGGCAAGACCGGTCGTATGCTGCACCGACACAACTCCACCACTCCATCATTCCACTACCTCCACTTCCCACGAGAAGAAACGTGAATGAGGCTCAATGACTTGTATAAATAGGTTCTCCGCCCTATTTCAAACAACAGGAATAACGGAGACAAACAACACAAGTTCGGTCGACGAGAACCAAGTGTTGATATCAGTCATATTCAACCATCTTCTGTCACAAGTCATAACACCAACACCTTCACAATCTCAACACCTTCTTCGCTTCCCTCCGAAGATCAACCCCATCTCCTTCACTTTGTGACCAGAAACAAGTCTGGAAACGGCCATTTCTTGGTTTAGGCCGGACTTGCACGATTGATCTCTCGAATCTACAAGCACTCACCGCGCGCAATGCATTTGTTGAGGTTTAAATTCATTCCTCATCACACCCCAAATTACCAAATTCCAGCGGGAGTAATTTTC
>JAJJWW010011231.1:0-77601 GCA_023531295.1 Papaver armeniacum | reverse complement strand
TCACATCCATTCGAAACTTTTGGCATGTAGCTCATACTAAAAGTTTTTACCAAATGCTCCCAGTTGTTTGTCTAATATTTGGGTGATCGTTTAGAAGCCATATGGGTAGGTCGCGACGTGGTCGATTGTTCCTTATGGAAGAGGAGAGTCCAATGGTCATGGAGACATTTGGTTGAATGCCTAGAATAGGAGTGTGGACGGCCGATTCGACTAGCGAAGTTGGGCGGCCGAGATGATTTGCGAAAGTTAATGGTCGTCGTTGATTAATTTAGGGTTTAAAGTCGTGTGGCCAACCCTATTTAGGTTTAATCGAACCAAAGCGCCGGGCGCTGCTTTGAACAGGCCGATCGGCCATGTGTGAAGACGAGCCGTTAGTGAGTGTGCTGAAATCTCTTGGGTCGTTTAAAATTAAATCTAAACCACTCGATTCGGCTGGCGAAGATGGGTGGTCATGATCGATTTGCGGCAGTAGCGTACTACCGCAAGTACAAATTAGGGTTTTAAAACGGCCACGTCCATCCTAGTTCGATCGAACGACTTGATGCATTATGACTTGTCGCGGGTAGGTCGATCGACTAAGGGAGGAGTTGGGCCGCCAATGAACACATTGGTACTTCTTCGATCATTCGAGATGCGATCTAGGTCGTCCAACTAGGCTGGCTAAGTTGGACGGATGCAAATGGATTTTGAGATCGTTTTTGCCGGCCCCAACTCGTTTGAACTCTCTTCTTCAACAGAGCGATCACCCATGTTTGAGGTTAGCGTTTGATGACGTTAGAGTGTGTTAGGAGGAGTCCGACCAGTTGGGATATTAGTGGGCCCGCCGGTGGTCATCCTGGTGATCGCCTAGAGTAGACTAGGCCTACTGAATCGCAAGGCCAAATCCTACGGCCTTGATCATTTTTTAAGAATGATATGGACAGTCCAGCGTTCGATCGCTCTAACTTTCAATAAAAAGGTGTGTGAACACGCCGATCTTTGTCATAGGGTGATGTAGCCTATGTGAGTGTTTTCATGCAGGTCTCAATATTGACACTTCGGGAGATTTATGCTACAATACCTGTGGCAGCTTCAGGTGGTTTGGTCTGTTTCCGGTTTACAGCTTCTGGCCATTTCTAGTCCAACCCGGTCACTGGTGCCTCCTGAGAGCTTCCTGCATTGCCTTCAATGCCGCAGCATCAAAACATTCATGCAATTGCTATGCATTCATCTTCAGAACCCTCTTCCAGACAAATACTTGTCTCTGGTGAGCTACCAGACCTCTCAGTCAGAGTGTACAAATCAGGGAAAGACTACTGGGAATAAGAGGTTTAAGTTAAAAAGAGTCAGAAAGCAACAGAGGGAGGAGACGAGGACGACTTGACAGGGTGGTGTTAGTGTTACTCAGTTGAGCAGAGAAGAGTAGTATAATCTCATCTAATCATCAAACAGCAGCAACTTCATATTTCTCTCCCATTCTCACTCTCCATCGTCATATTAAGCCTCCTTGGATCCCAGTCACTCACACTCACTTCAACTTATTAACTTACAAACAAACACCTGCAGGCAGCAACACTTTCCTCAATTATATCTTCTTGTTTTTCACCTCTCAAACTCATGAACACCAGCTAATTAGAGAGAAACATCACTTACTGTTTCAGTGGGCGCAAGCAAATTCCGGACTTGGGTAACGAACCTATAATGCATGTATGTCGAGTTTTCTTATGTTATTGTGTTATGACGACGAGGGATTAGAGACTGCCTTAGCTACCTAGTAAGGTAAACGAGATTTCTAAAACTTATCCATAAAAGGAAAAGAATAATCAAAGGGAGACATACTGATTTGGAAACTCATCATAACCCAATACTCCTATATATTTTTACATCTCCTTTAAGTATCTCAGCAGCACTATTGTTTTTTGGTTGATTTTTGTAGCAACAACTTGATGTTTAACTATTGAATTTATGTAGCAATGGTAACCGCACTACAGCAAGTTGGCAATCGGGCACCCAAAAGTAGAAGTAGGGGAGGATAATATATACGGGACCGTCTTCTACATGACATATACCATGATGCTCACACCAAGTTGCTTATAAAATACTTAATAAACTAAAGTTCCCCTCCCCACCCCCCCACGAAATTGGATATGGCCATTGATGCAGCATTAGTGATTACCACTGATGCCGCAAGTCAATCCAGATCTGTCGCACTTGTGCAGGTATCTGCAGCCAATCTCCTAACAGGTGCGAGTAATGTACTAATCTTACAGTCTGGTACCATTACTCCAATCCTTCGGAGTGCGGTTACACGCTCAATCAGGTAGAGGAGAATGTATGTAACTTGCTTCGAGTTTTAGACCCTATTATTCTTCTTATTGGAATAGACCCAGCTGAGATTCACCAGTTAAATGCCTGCCGCGGCGCCTAACCTCATAATCGAATATCTATCTATCTTAATGGCTAAAGATTAAGGGACCATCAAGTTTTCTTATGTTATTGTATTGTGATCAATATCACAAGGTCGAAGAATTAGAGACTGCCTTAGCTACATAGTAATGTGCACGGCTTTCTTTTTCTTCTTACTTGTCTAATTAAGTTATCCACTTATTGATACGTAATCGACCAAGGGTACCTCGAGTCCGTGCTGATTAATAGGAAGTTAGGGAGAACACAAATAAAAATAACTGAATACAAAGAAAAGAACACGATTGATTCTTCTAACTTCTTCTTCTTCTATTGCTTTGAAAGAAAAAAACTATTACAAACCAAAACTATGGCCGCACTCTCTCTCGTTTTTTCTCCCCCTTTCTAGCCTACAAGCCACCTCCTTTTATATGGGTGTAAACTTGCTGGAAAAGAAAATAAAGCTATGAGTTTTAGAACTCATCTAAACTAGGAAACCTCAAACTTCTAGGCTAAGTTATCAAACTTACACCTCTTCTAGTACCTTCTAGATACTCTCTAGCCGTAATATGACTCAATTAAACCTAGGGTAATGATTAGCCTCATCTGGCAGCCTTAGCTGTCCCTCTGCTTCTGTTATTTGCTTGTGTGAATATAATCTTCTCACCACTTAAGTTCTGTGCATATGATTTGCACATATAACTATCTAGCCGTTGATACGGCTCTGATAATCTTCACGTCACTCTTCTAGCCTTAATACGGCTCAACTTTTGCTACGATACTCTTGTATCATGGCTCCCCCATTTTAGGAAGCTGGAACTCCTGTGTAAGATCTGAACTGAAGGTGGGAAAACTCAGTCTCCCCTGTTCATTGTTGAACCACCTTGTTTAACTAGGTTAAAAACCCATTACCCTTTATATTCCGCAGATTAAAGCTTAATTTCTAGCTCAGTTGTCTCGAGCTCATTCTCTGGTACCCTTGCGTAACATCCAGCTGACTTCCCACGATCATAAACAAAACTTGAACCTTCATTTACGATATTACACTTAGTCATGACAACAAGCATTGATTCCATCACTATGTCCTGATACTCAATGCGTACTAATCTCTGGTCTGGGCTATCTATTGAAAAATGGCATGCTAACAACCAAATTCTTCTTTTTTTCCCGGTGACCTCTGGCCCATTTGTTTGGTATTTGTTGTCCTTAAAAACTGTACATTTAGGCGTCTGACATACCACGATGTTATATTTCTCGCACCAACAAAAACTTTGCTGACCACATACGATGGTAAGACAACATCCACTGCCAACGTTTTCTTCTTATTGGTGATTGCACACCTGCTGATGGGTCCGGCTTATGCCATCAACATAAGCTTCTCCTTCATCACTAATTTGCTTTATCAAAGAAAATGCTATTGGATCAACGCCATGGTGTGGATGATATTCGTACTCATCCTCATATAGTTTATTAGCAATAGTAGTCACAACTTCAGAAAAACAAACATCAACTTTCTTTGATGATAAGACATCCTGGACTTGGTGCGTCTTCTTCATGTATGGTTTGGTTATCACCAACCTAGTAATGTTCTCCAAACCAAAATTCTGGCCGTCAGATGCAAAATTCCATACCAAATCCAAACCACCCAATATCTCATGGCTGTTCTTACGGTTAACACATTGAACTGTACATGTCGCGTCGATTGTATGTGTCGAACTAGCTGTTCTTGGCATAATCTGAAAAGTAGGTACACAAACCCGTCTACAAATTTTCTTGCAGACATAGCATTCAGTTAAAGTGTCTTGATACCATACAACCAAAAACCCATTAAAAACTTGCAGCATCATGACAACAACAACAGCAGAAACAACTCTAGAAAAACCAACATGAAATGGCAAGCCTCTACGAGCCATATTTGTTATTGCTAAACAACCTCCATCTGATGAACCATCTTCCTCACCTGTTGTTGCGGGCCATGGCACATTAGTCTCCTTCAAGTGAGTACCAACGTCATGGTAGGCTATGATGTTAATTTGAGTAAATTAGTGTTTGGGTCTCATGTTTTGGTATATCTTAGTGTTTGGGTCCTAAGTTTGTCCGTTATAGTGTTTGGGTCGTTGACCCGTTAGTCAACTGTGCATTTTGGTCAAACCATTCGGAAGAGTTAACTACAGTTAAATTAACGCTTTGCAATTCAGAAAAAACTCATACCATACTAAAAATCATAGCTACAATTCTACGAATTTTCGACTATACCAAATGGCGAATATAGTGAATCAACTCAAGCATTAACATGATTATAATGTTTAACAATCATAAACTCTCTTCATTAAACTACTAATTAATCTATATACCATCTGAATTAATCTGATTCTCTGAAATTATCTTACCCATTTTTCATGATCGGACATTTCTGAACACCTGAGATTTTTGTTTTCTTTGTTGGCTTTGTATGATCAAAGTAAAAGTAACAATATCCATAATCTTCAATTTTTATTTTTATTAAAATCCCTCATCTTAATTAAGTGATCTACCATGCTCTTCAGTTGATTTCATGAATCAAGAACAGAGTCTCTATATCTTTAAGGTAATAGATGATTTGTACCTCTTTTTGATTTCACAACTGGTGATATGTCTTTCATATATATCAAACATTAACCAATCGTAAATCTTCCAACTAATTTTGATTTCACACAGATGTTTGAAATTAATATGCAAAACAAAATTATCGGCACCTAATTCTCGGATCTTCATATACTGGGCTTGTACTATCGATGTAACTTTATATATACAAGATTTGACGGAATCTCCAATTCTTTACAACTTAGGTTCTAGGGTTTATGATTTAAGTAGAAGAAGAAGACAGTGGAGTCCGGAAGACAAATAACGAGTGTGGCTTTTGCAGGGGTTTAAAGAGGCACATACCAGTTCTTGTCTCACCATGAAATGGAATCAAAAGGTATGATTTTCATCCTAGTTCTTCGACGATACAGAGAGAGAAGAGAAGTGTGTTAATCCGGTTAGATTATATGGACAGAGTGGTATTTTAGTCACGGTTTGACTTTAATCCGTAGTTGACTAACGGGTAAACGACCCAAACTCTAAATTGGACAAACTTTGGACCCAAACACTAAGACATACCAAAACTTGCGACCCAAATACTAATTTACTCTGTTAATTTTGAACTGTTCTACCAAATCATCTGTCACAGTATTCCTTCTGGAATTCAAGAAAATTCTTCCTCGGATTCGACTTGTATAATTTTCTAGCACAAGTTTCCTTGTGACAAAAATTTCTCTTGTACCGATCAATTCAAACTAATACTTTCTGCTATATATGAAACTTGAGTTCCTTGACTGCCACTTTCGTAACATATTGATGGAATATTGAAACAATAGTTTGTTAAATCCCCCATCAACGTATTTCTCCCGGTGTTAAGTAAAATTCTACCATGAATCTTACTTCTGTAATTTTCTCTACCAACTTCCCTGTGATAGTCTGATCTTAAACTAAGATTGTCAACAGTACATAATGTTTGTACTATATATTGAGCTTGAGATTTCAAATTAAAATAATCTACCGGATGTGTAGCTTGATTCTCATAAACTGAGTAAGTTTGGTTAACATGGGTACTTACGATTTCTGTACGTTCCTGCGTAACATGGTCGATACAACCTGATTGAAAGAAAACTTCAACTTTCGCTCCCAAGTAATCGTCTTTCTTGATAGAAGGATTAATACCAACAGTAGTAAACAAAACTTTGTCTTCAACTTCTGGATAGATGTCTTCATCGTCAATTTCTGGACCACAGTCAAAGACTGGTGGTAAGTCCCGATCAACAATGATTTCGTCTTTTCATGCAAAATCAGTGTGTTTCAGCTCTTCACAGACGAAATCATCATCTTCCTTAAAAAAAATTTTCTTTGTACTTTCTTTTCTACGCTTAGGCTTTCGTTTGACATTACTTGCTTTCATGAACGCAACTAAGGTAACTGTTAAATCTTGTATCTTAAGTTCAAGTTTATAAACTTGTCCTTATCTGTCAATTCCCTCTTGTATTCTTTACTTCCCATCTTGATTCTAATACTTCCTCTAGGTTTTATTTGTCTTCCCCTGATCGCGTACACTGAATTCGTGTTGAGTCCATGCACCACAACTAACCCTAGAAGTTAGAACGTGGCTCTGATACCTACTTGATACGTAATCGATCAAGGGTACCTAGAGTCAGTGTTGCTTAATAGGAAGTTAGGAAGAACACAAAGAAAAATAACATAATACAAAGAAAAATAACAGAAGTTAGGTTTTATTGATTCTTCTAACTTCTTCTTCTTCTATTGCTTTGAAAGAAAAAAAACTATTATAAACCAAAACTATGGCTGCACTCTCTCTCGTTTTTTCTCCCCCTTTCTTGCCTACAAGTCACCTCCTTTTATATGGGTGTAAACTTGCTGGAAAAAAGAATAAAGCTATGAGTTTTAGAACTCATCTAAACTAGGAATCCTATCTAAAGTAGGAAACCTCAAACTTATAGGCTAAGTTATCAAACTTACACCTCTTCTAGTACCTTCTAGATACTCTCTAGCCGTAATATGGCTCAATTAAACCTAGGATAATTATTAGCCTCATCTGGAAGCCTTAGTTGTCCCTCTGCTTCTGTTATTTGCTTGTGTGAATATAATATTCTCACCACTTAAGTTCTGTGCATATGATTTGCATATCTAACTATCTAGCTGTTGATACGGCTCTGTGAAGA
Source organism: Papaver armeniacum (assembly GCA_023531295.1). Lineage (NCBI taxonomy): Eukaryota > Viridiplantae > Streptophyta > Magnoliopsida > Ranunculales > Papaveraceae > Papaver > Papaver armeniacum. The sequence goes on along the minus strand of JAJJWW010011231.1, from coordinate 70,465 downwards.
TAATCTTCACTTCACTCTTCTAGCCTTAATACGGCTCAACTTCTGCTACGATACTCCTGTATCCCTTATCCTCCTCTATAATAGAAGATGGTCTGTCTTTGTAACTTTTTATGTTTGTGTCTGATTTTGCATTTCCTCTTCTGTGTTTGTCTCCGTAAAAAAAAAAAAAAAAAAGTAAATAAAATAACTTGGTCTTGTATTACATTGGTGTTTCCTGCTGGATATTTTTAATTTTTGTGAAGCACTTGTTAAGGGATTTGGCTCGACGAAATCCGTTAGATTTAGTCCCATATCCATAGTGATCCGATAATCTGGTTTAAAATGGATAACTCGTCAAGCCCCAATAATTAATCCCTTCCTTCATTCCGCGCACTTTTATTGATTATCAACAACTTGTCAAACTATTGCACTCCACTCAAGTTTATGCAGGGACGAACATTGACCTAACCTTATTTTTACTCGGGCTAACAGTAGATATGAAAATTGTGACGACCAGAAAATTACTTTTTGGTTCTATAGCCATACTTCATCAAAAACATAGATTATGACATTTTCTCATCCCAACCGAACAAGATCTTGGTCAATTTGTTCAAATCCTCCCAAGAAATTTGATCATCGTAGCCATTTTTGGTAGATTTCATCAACCTCGAGGCCTAAAATTTGTTGACAACCATCGGGAGTAAACGCCATCTCACCAAAGGGGAATAACATTGCATCCGTCTCCCCGTAGAGCCTCTTACAGAATGCATATATGGTAATTTTGTCAAACTCAACAACTGAACCCTCCACCGCAGGTCACAACCCGGAGTTCTTGACAATTTCTTTGACGGCGTCACACTCAAGGTCAAGTGACCATTTCTTCATCATAGTATTTGAATCTTGGCGCCTCAAAAGAAGGATGGCATGCTTATAGTCCTAAATAACATAAACCAAAACACACAATTACAAAAAAAAATAAATACAAACACTTGAAGCAAATTTAATATAGAATGTCTTAAATAACAACCAAGTGAGATTAAGATTACTTCCGGCAGAAGAATAGACTTCATACGCCCATGAGTCTTTGTATCCAAAAATAAAATGTCCACCATCTTCGGGTAACCCTAAGGTGTGATTCTCACCTTATTTCGGTTGCCTCTTCAAGTGAGTGGGCGGCATGTGGCTATCAATAGGCTTATTGATAACCTTCTTTTTGGAAGTTACAACTTGTGGTTGTTGTGGTACTTGTGGTTCTTGAACAACCGCTGTTTCTTGACCATTGCATTGTTTTTTTTCCATCTTCTTCTTCTTCTTCTTCTTCTTCTTTAGCAATTTCACCTTGTCCATCATCTTTGTCATGATTCTTATCACCATCATCATTGTTGTCACCCACATCATTACCTCCTCCAGCAGGTGGGATACTTTGATCATCATCATCACCTCCTCCAGCAGGTGGATTTCCTTGATTATCTTCATTACCTCTTCTACCAGATGAAATTGATTGGTCTTCATCTACAGTTTCATCTGAATCACTTGTTTCAGGTGGATGAGTCTATTCCCGATCACGAATCCTAAACGTTCCCGACACCAAATGGTCCCCTCGATGTGTTGCGGTCAAAAATTTGTCACGTATGCAAGGAGGTCTTGAGGGAGGAGTATCATTTTTCTTTCCTTGCTTGACCTTTTGCATCCTAAACAATAACAATGAAAATATTTTTCAACTAGTCGTCAGGGTAAATATTTGATTATGGAAACGACTAAGTAACAAATAGGCCTGGTCGTCAGTGACAATAATATTAGGTGCCGACTAACCACTAGTCGGTAGGGTTGTATTCAAATAACATGCCGACTAATAACCAAATGGGACACAGGAAACATAAGGATTTACACAGCATTAGTCGGCATAGTCGATAAAATAATAGGTGGCGACTAAATCCTAGTCGGTAGGGTTGTATTAAATAACATGTCGGCTAATAACCAAATGGGACTCATGAAACACAAGGATTTTCACAGCATTAGTCGACATGATATGAATTTAAATGAACGACTAATAAAACTACAATTAGCTAAGGTCTTAAGGTTAAATACCTTGACGACCATGTACATGGAATTTCCGGATATAAAAAGTCGGCATGATATTCAACCTAGGAAGAAAACGAATACTCCTACATATGAAAAATCAGTAAGGTCGTGGAACACACATCTTGCTGGCTACATATCTGCAAATTCATAAATTCGATTTTTCTGACCTAATTTGACATGCAAACATAAAATTGAAGTACTGGGATGAGTTTATGTAGTTACTTATTTTCTCAATCGCGTCATTACTTGGGTTTCAGCAGTTTCAGGGATTTCTTCTTCCTCAACTATTTTTCTTCCGTTTGTATTGAACAACTTTTCCAATTCCTGGGTCATCTTTACTAGGTCTTCTATAAGTTTGTTTCATACGTTGTTGCATGTTTGAAGATTAATTGACGATGGAATTTTTGAACCGACGATGAAATTTTTGAATCAATTGACGAGAGTTTTCAATCGGTTTTATGATGGGGGACAAATTTTAGCCGATATGATAAAGTAGAAGAGGAAAAAGAGAACATGAAATGAAATGAAATAGGAAGTAGAAATGAAAGAAATTTAGGTTAGTTTTAATTATAATGGGAAATGGTAATATTGTAATTTCACCCATTTTGGCACCTCCTTTGCCCTTCGTTAGAGATAAATAATTAAATGTCAAATATCAAATCAGGTAGGATAACATGTTCTTCTCTGAGGTTGTTTGTTTTGGAAACAACTTGTTAGAGACATGTAATAGAGAAGATGCATTGATGTCCTGGCTAGCTGTATCTTTTGCAATCAAAAAGAAAAAACAATGCAACTTCTTTTAATATTGTTCTTACGCCATGAAAATACTATGAATCTTTTTCTTAACAAAGTTGCAGTGGTTTTTCTCGATGTCTTTAAAAGTTTCTACACTACAATCCTGACATTGGATGCAACCTTTTGCTGCTCTCAATACTGTGTGGATTATGATTCCGCTCAATAATAGAATAGTTCCTGTACAAAAATAAATATCTTCTCAGAAAATAAATAAATAAATTATATTCTCATAGAAATATCGGATTTGTTATTTGGAAAGAAAACTACAAATACAGTGCAAATACAAAATAAACAAAGGGTTGGCAGGCATAAGAAGTTAGTAAAAAGATATGATGTAGGCAATCAAACAATACAATTTACTTACTGCTCCCCACAATTTAGGTCATCCATACTCATAGAGAAGACAATAGAGTGCATTTCCATTTAAGCCAGCTTTTACTTGTCCTACCAAAGGTTCAAGATTAAACAACACCAAAGTCAATGGAAATTTAAGGGGGGAACCGAAGTGTTGGAACAATTGCTGAAAATAGCCTACAAAACAATCATAAAACCAGAAAAATAAAAATGTTATGGCTGAGTCATGACTAGGTCGCTCTCTTTAAGACGTTTCGCGGCTCTGCCCAAGATTGTGCAAGAAATTCTTCCATGTCGCGTCGTCCAAAACATCCGAGTAAATCTATTTTACAATCACTCACTTTGAGAGTATGTGATACTTGTACACTTCTATTTTTTCTCAAAATCAACTTGTAGAAAACAAGTTAATCATACACTAGTTTTCTTTCTCTCAAAAATTCTAATTTTTCTTTAAAAAAACTGCAAAACAAAAAGAAAAACTCTCTTCTTATTTTCATACCAAAATTCTGATTTTGTACCCAAGAGTTTTTATTATTGATGACACTTAATTACCATAAAATTATCCCAATTAACTTCCCCTATATAAAACGGTCAAAGAATTAATAGCAGAGTAAATTTCTTTAATGAAGATAATTACGACTATGAAAAATAATTTTAATAAGAATGATAAATGGTAATATTTTTTTTTTTTAAATAATACACCCCACTTATATTTTTAAAACATTGAGCAAGATCTATACAATGATGTGCATAAGTAAAGATATATTTCGATTTTGAACCTTCACTTAGTGTTAGACTCTCAAAAAATCTAACCATAGAGTGAACATAAGTCTTTGAACTCTAGGAGATAAAAAGATTGTCTGACACACACACACACAACTATACTAGTGTAAAGTCTAAAGCCAGCACATTACGGCCTTGTGCTTGAATCCCGGTTTAATGACTGATCTAGAGAACAATCCATATTCTCGTAGAAAGCGGTCACACTTTCACATCCATATAGGCGATATTATCAAGAGTACTCCTGTAGCTAAGTACCCCCACTCTAAATAGATATACAAACATCATTACGAGTTTTAGAAACAAAAACTCAACCTTTAATCGCTTCAGGATAACATGCCATGGGATGAATTCTATAAAGCATGATTATGTGCTTACATATATTAACCATGAATTATCCCCATTTGAACCTACATTTTTGGATCTCCATTCATAGGTAGGGATTACCTTTTGAACCTACTTCTGGGATCTTGAGTTATAGGTTGGGTGTCCACCACCAACAACTATGTCTATATCATCTGTGAATCGTTATTACCTTTGAACCTATTTCTAGGTGGGTATCCATCAAATATGACTCAATTCTCGATGGGCATCAACATCATCCCATAAGATGTATTCAACTTTTCCAACTTTTCGGTTTATTCGATATCACCACATAAACCGATTCTGGAAAAAATCCCCAAATTGGGTATCATAATCGGTTGTTGTTCATCACCTTATAACCCGATTGTAGTAAATTTTGGCACGATGGGTACGTGACCAAAATCAGTTTATGTTGGTGATGTGCATATGCCGATTCGTTAACTTGAATAATCACGTAGAATACCCGAAGTTGACAATCGGTTTATTTACGTGTATATGTAATACGATTTTGGGGAAAAAAAGTTACAGGAGAAATGTGAACGAATATCGGATTACATGATACGAGACATGAACCAATTGTAAACTTTGAAATGTTTTCGTCAAGTCCTTAATCGGACTTTATAGTTTCACATATAAACCGATTATGGATAATCGGTTGTCTCGACTGTAACATATAAACCGATTTTAAATCCTCAACTTGTTGATATTTGTTGTAGATTGTTGCGGCGTTCGGCGAAGATCAGCCCAAACTCGTATCTTTGTTGGGTGTTGATACCTCTGCCCACTATTTCACCGATTTGGAATGGAAAGAAAGAAAGGATGCAAAGCAATGGTTTATAGACAAGGGAATAGAGATCAAATGCGCGTTAGTTTTAGGCCGTTATTCAAGTGTAGATCGTTTGGAAATTGTTTGTGAGAGAGGTGGAAAGCTAGAAAGTCACTGGGCAAAGGACAGAAAGTACGTGAAGAAGACGACAAGGGATTACATTACTAAATCAAAGAAGTTTAGTTGTTTGTTTAAGATTATAGTTCATAGACCCGAGGGACCCAAGGGTAAGGTATACAAGCTCTCTAAAGTGATGAATGGTTGTCATAATCATGATGATCCGGAATCTCTTATTGGACACGCGGCCGTTTGTGGGTTAAAACAACATCAATTTAAACGGTGAGGTCGATGAAAGCGTGTAAACCAAGTGACATCCTTAGGAATATTAAGGAGGACGATAAGGATAACTTGTCCACTTTGAGGCAAATTTACACGACAAGAGCAGCCTTTAGGAAGAGGGAATGGGATGGTAGAGCGGTTATGGAACAATCTCAATGGTTAGCCGATCAACACGGATACACAATGAGGAAGCAGGTATTGGAAGGCAAAGTGACTCGTATTTTCTTGGCGCATCCGAAGATGATCAAGTTGGCCCAATGCTTCCATCAAATTTTGTTAATAGATTGTACGTACAAGACCAACAAGTACAACATGCCGTTGTTAAACATTGCTTGCCATACTTCCGACAAGCAAACTTTCACGGTAGCATGGGGGTTTATGGATCGGGAGAATGATGTGAGTTTTACTTGGATGCTAGAGACCTTGAAGGAGATATACCATGGCGATCAAACTCCGAGGATCATAGTAACGGATAAGGACCAAACACTAATGAATGCCATAGGAGTGGTCTTTCCGGACGCTAAGCATTTTCTTTGCACGTGGCACAGACAATGCAATATTAGAAGTAATTATAGAGGTCATATCCAAAAGCCAAAGCCACAAAAATGTACCGCTAGATGGGTTTCATGAGATCTCGGAGGTCACCAAGGAGTTGCTAAAAAAATACCACCCCAACATGAGGAGATGGGAGGAATTGATCGTGTCGGATCAATTCGATGGTCTACATTTGTTGGAATGAGTATTTTCCTTATGTTAAAAACTTGATCTATCAGATGCTTATATTTTGTCGCTTTCTTATATTGTATTTTGCAAACTTGAACCAAGCTTAATGAATGAAAATGATTTGTCTTTTTTGGGTACGTTGGACTCATGAAATTTGTTACATAATCGGAGTTAGTCTGCTGCAGCTTTTCCAGAATCGGTTTATACTTCAACTGTTATAAACCGATTCCGACTTCAAAAAGGAATCGGTTTATTAAAGACCTATTATAAACCGATTCTGAACAAAACTTGTCTGGGGTTATTTCGGAATCGGTCCTTATGTACGATAATGTAATCCGATTTTGGGAAGAAAAAGTTACAGAAAAACATAACTAAATAATCGGAGTACATATGGTCTAACATAATCCGATTGTGGACCATTTCCACTTTTCATTAACTCTTAACATTGGAACTAGCACGGTTCTATTTCTTAGTGTGAGCTTCAACTATCAATGCCGCTTCGAAATGATAAAACTGCTCTCCTCTCCAAGCTTTATATGCATCTTGTGCAAATAACTCCGTCCCCTCTGTACCTATCAAGAAACTCATTGTATTTGATGCATAATTTCCTAACATGATTCGTTCTTGAACAAATGTAGGATGGATCATAATTATAGCGTGGTTTCTTGCCCGTCTGTTTAACGAAAGGACCCCAACCAACATTAAGCCAAAATATAGTATGATCTTTAGGATCTTCGGGAAGATCCTTGAGAATGTAAAAGTTTCTAATCCATTCGGTCTCTTCATCAACATCCTTCATTCTTTCCCTTAGTTGGAATTGCTCTTGACCTCGTTTCTTTGCCTTGAGTTTCTCTTCATATTTTGTCGCAGCCGATGACGATGATATGCTTTCTCTTGTAGTTATTTGTTTGCTTAACACTTCATCCATTACATTAACATATTTGTTTATAGTTGTTTGTTCGCTTCTTTTGCGTATCTCTTCTTCCATTGCCACAATTGATTTGGTTGTCGCTTGCATCTTCTAAGTATGTGTTCGATTGAATTGGTAGTTGATGATGATGGACTTGACATCTTCAAATGAAAAAAAAATTAACAATGGAGAAAAATTTCTTTGGATTACGTAGTGTATGAAAGAGAATAGGCTATCCTTTTTATATACACAAAGTACCAACGGCTATAATTTCAAATTCAAAAAATAGCCGTTAACAGTCACAACCGGATTATACGTATGCACTAATAATCCGATTCTTGATTTGTCTACAAATCCGAAAATCCACCCAGAATCGGTATATACGTGTATTAACTTAAACCGATTGATGTTGATGTTCACCCAGAATCGGGTTATGTTGGTACATAATAAAAACCGATTGCTGCCACAATCGAACTAGTATAACGCACACATAAACCGATTCTGGGTGGATTTTCAGAAAATTTGATGAGTGAATTTCAAAGATTTAGAGGTAAATCATTGTAGAGTACCTCTTAGAAGGAATGGATTAAAGGGATTTAACTCAATCACTTAAATTGTTTGTTTTTTTTTTTCAAAACCCAAAATGAAATTAGATTTCACTTGTTGTTTTGGATTGATTAGGATTTAATTTTGATGGAAATTGAAAATGAGTTTTGATTAATGATTTTTGTATTTGTTAATAAAGTGATTATGATTTTGTATTTGAATTTGTGTTAGAATAATTAAATTTTCTTTTAAGGATTAATTTAGTATTTTACCATCTTTTAGATACCCCATATCCTTTTCTTTAGGTTAGTTGAAGTAATCCATAGGCCCCAATTTAGCAAGGTAAAATAATCTTCCAAAACCAGAATGATTTACTCCTTCTGTCCGCCTTATGTTATGGGTATAAATTTTGAAGGGGATGAATAATTAATGAAGTGTATAGGAACTCAGCTTCTCGCGAAATTCCCATCCAACCTCGTGTAAAAACTTTGTTTCTCTCTAAAACAAGTTAGTATTTGTTTATTTTGAAGAAAAAAAAAACAGTTTAATGAAGTTTGGACCATTTGGTTAAACTGGTCTTTCTCTAGCTATTAAATTCGGGTGCGATTGATGGGAGTCATTTCAAAAGGCAAGATTAATACATTATACATGTCCCATTCAAAGGTGTCCATCAGTTTTACCTCTATAATGCTTGTAGCGTTGACTGATTGTTGCCTTCTGCTCTATTTTTTTTAATCCCTACCTACAACATGAAATCTTTTTTTGTCAAAGAAAAATCACTAGGAAAAATCGGGAAAAAATCTCCACTGGCCAGCAGGTTTTTATTTACTTTAATGCTGTAAAATCACTGTAAATATAATGCTGGTAGAAGTTAGGAGGATCGAGTATATGATGTGATTGACATTTAAGGATATATATGAGCCGGTTTTTCATAAATTTACATTTAAGGATACATATGGGCCGGTTTTTCATAAATTTTCATGTTTTTTCTTGTCTATACCCCTTGTCTTATTCTCAATACAATTTCCCATGCAACATAAATAAGGGTATATATGTCAAAAAACATCTTGGAATTAGAATTCCGTCTATCTAGTGGGACTAGAAAAATCCAATATTCCACCTATATAATAGGGACGGAGGGAGTACAAATGGAAGAGAAAAGTCAGCGAACATTGCTGTCAATAATTAAGATCTTCTGATTTTCAGTCGTCGGAGCTAATCATGACTTGTGATCTGCACAGCCACAATAAATAAATGCATACTTGACAACCGTCAATGCAATCATCTGATAGTCTTTCCTCACCATGAAACGAAAATGGTGTTATGCAATGGAAGACAGACGGGAGTCTAAGGACACTTTTCTGTTGATTTTCTTTTCGAAATTCTAAAAAAGACTTGCTAACCTACAAAGCTGGGCAAAAAAAAAAAAAGAAATAAAAACTTCACACACCAAAATAAATAAAATTTCGGCTCTAAACTTCACTAACATTTAAGATATACTTGAGATCAATCTTTTACGTTCATTTCTTTTTTTCTATTGAAACTCGGTGACAATTTTATTAGCCGATTATATGCTCTGATAAGTGTGCATGTGACATTTCAATCTTCGACACTGATTTAATACTAAGAATTATGTAACCAGGATCAATATTTGGGCTGACCAATCTGAAGGCCTGAAGGGAGGAAGTCCCTTTTATGGCCACTTTTTTGTAAAATGGAACCTAACACAAATGTCCAATTTGATAAGAAGATTGGATTTTGTGAAGTCTTTTCACATAATGCTCTGTGTGTCCTAGTTTTTCAGAGGTATAATTGGTAAGCATACTAGAATATAACATATATAAAAACTGTGCCTTGGAATTTTACAAATTTTATCTCGTTGGAAAACTTTTAAAGAGATCTAAACAGTGGGTACAAACAACAATATCAAATTTAAAGTTTTTACGAAAAATTCGGAGGTGTTTATCCTTTTAGGCACAATTTTTGAAAATTGAATACATAGCCATTATGCAAACCACCGCAAAATATGGATACCACATTATGCAGCTATATTTTGCTTTATGCATCAACTAAATTCCCGTTCCAACTAATAAAACGATGTACTCCCTCCGTTTCAGGAAAATTGATACTTTCACTTTTTCGATTTGTCTTATTTGTAAAATTCAAATATATATCTCACTTTTTTTCGACATAAAGCGAGATATAAAGCGATGTTCTAGTTTAAACATAGATGGTAATTGCAAGCCATCTGTTAACTAATCAATCGATCAAATTAAAATATCAAATATACACTTTTTAGAGACAGTGTCAGAGACACGGCCCCTAGTAAATCACTTTCTGGAAACATAAAAAGTTAAGAGTTTAAACCAGGAAAGCTCTGAAGTATATTTTTTCTGGAAACATAAAAAGTTAAGAGTTTAAACTAGGAAAGCTGTGAAGTATATTTTCATAGTTGTTAAAGACGTTTTTCTAGAGAAAATATCAATCCATGTAAAACAAAATAATACAAACCGTTGGAATACTGGATTGGCATCCGCCCTTTAGCAATATATATTTCCCCAACCTTGTTCTTATTTATATTTCCCCAACCTTGTTCTTATTTAGCTTTTCCCATTAGTAGGGCAAGTAGAGGATAGCTTGGATGCAATGCAACTACATTTGATGCCTGATTGTCTTCTCTACGAGTATACAGTTTTTTGGTCAATTAGCCCTTAGATTTGAATTTCTGGGTGTAAAAGACAAGCAAAATATGGCTCTGGTTCAAATAACCAAGGATTCAAATTCAAGGTTCTAATATCCTATTTGGATATTTCACCCAAACAAAAATTAATTTAGTTAATGTTAAGTTACTTTTATGCCCGCAGATTTAAGAATAAAAATCTCAAACCTTTTGTTCGTTTCTTTTCTTCTCAGTAGAAATTTCTTCTGAAATTCACCGCCGACACCATGAGCAACACCAACTGCAACCATTAATGGTGTTGAGAAGATACGGGAGGTCTTTGGAACCATTAATGGTGAAGAATACACTTGTTTTTTGTTAGAGTTTTGATTGGTATTGCATCGAGATTAAGAGAAGACCCTTGTGTGTTGAGCTGGATTTGGTTAGAGATTTAGTTAAACAGATACAATAGATGAAAACAGATTTTCTGAGATGGTATTGATGGATTTAATCTCATTTTTTCTCAATGGAATTGGGGTTTTTATATTGGGTATAAATGCTTCACTGATTTTGTTTGAAGTAGAGATTTGGTGGAGTGTTCGAACCCGAAATACCAGGATAGTATGGAACTGAAATTGAAATGTGCTAGATTGAGACTCATCTTTAGAAGTCAGATGAATTTGTAATGTGGTTTGTTGTATATTTGAAATAAATTGCAGGGAAGGAGATGTAATGGACTTAGTAATCAACAACATGCTCAATTCTGTATCATCAGAAGAATGCACAACAGATGTTTGTAGAAATGCCTGCACTATCATTTCTTTACAAATTCAAGTTCACAAGACTAGTTGACTGCACCAGCTAGCCATGGGACCGATGGGTCGTTTTCCAGGGGAATAAAAAGCAACTGGAACTATAGCGCTTGGTTTAGTTCATGCTCAAGTTAACGACTCAATTCAAACTAAGAGACACATGACACATTAGGTACGAGTTTTAGGAGGTTTTGGGTCTGTTTTGGAAGCGAAGAATCGGCAAAGGAGTAACCAGTTGGAGCTACAGTTGACTACATTATCTGTTGCCGCTAATTTTCATGGGTCTTGTCGTTGCCAAGGGCTAGTTTAGGTTTCAGTTGAGAAAATAACGGCTAGGAGATGTTCTCGACTGGCAGAGAAAAGAAGCATAATCAGTAGTTGTTGTCGTTGAATTGTTGATGAACGGTGGCTATTTGATGAGTGTTTAGAATTCGATAGGAAATAGGAGTTGCTAGCTATGAAAGCAGGTTTGGGTTTAACTAAATTTTATCTAGGAAATAAGTAAATTTCAAGGTTGTATTTTGTTAATGTTGATCTTGTTGTCTATGTGTTTGTAAATGACAAACAAATTTTGTATAAAAACTTTGGGAATTCGTTACCTTTTGTCATAGAAACAGTTTTTGCTGCACGTTGCACCTGGGTGCATAATGCACAGTCTGACCTGAAAATATTTTTTGCAGGTTGCACCTGGGTGCATAATGTATATTTTCGAATGTTGCACCTGGGTGCATAATTCCCAGTCTGACATGAAAATACTTTCTCCAGGTTGCACCTGGATGCATAATGAGTAAACGTGACAAGTTTAACAATTTACGGACAAAGTATTTTAAGAGCTAATTATCTGAAATTTTCTGCCAAAAAAATCAACAATTTTACTTGACATAAGAAACCATTTCTAAACATAGTGCTTCATAATTAACTGATTGTTTAAGTCTTACAAGAACTCAAATAAAGAAATGTCTGACAAGATCTCATATAAATAACACTTCTAGTTAAACAACATCACTAGTCTTCTTTCTTCCAACTTCCTTCATCTTGGAGAATTTCATACACGACTTGTACTCGTTCTGTCCTCACCTTTTCCATCGAGGAAATTCAAACCCACCATTCATCACCGAATCCATGAATAAAGAACATACATCCTGGAATCATCACTATTGAAAAACCATCACACTCTTGAGTTAAAGGCCATTATTTACGTTTATATTGTAGATTGATAACTGTGAAAAAAAAATGAAAAACTACCTTTATTCTTGTAGTGGACATCCATTTGGGTGTGGCTCAACCTTGAACTTGTTTACATCAACTCCTCTTGTTGGAGTTTAAAATTTGGTACACACCTTGTTTATTCTCCTCGCCATAATCTCAACATCGTGCCATTAACATTGTGCATGTTCTTCGTTCTTAATTCAAAAGTTTTCCTCTTGCCTTTGTTTCCTACAATAAAGGAAAACAAAAGATTTATGTACACAGGCGCATAAAATGAATCCAATATCAAACCATAAATGTAATTAAGATGCATATAAGTTTACTGCAACACAAACACCAAACTTGGCCAAGTTTAGTCAAGATGCACCCCGGTACAAATAAGCTTACAGCAACATGAAAACCAAATCTACCAAATTTTAACAAAATCTAAGCAAGATGCACCCAGGTGCATCTGAGTTTACTGCAACACAAATACCAAACTTGATTAAGTTTAATCAAGATACACCCAGTTGCAAATAATCTAACCGAAACATGAAAACCAAATCTACCAAAATCTAATCAAGATGCACACAGGTGCATCCGAGTTCTCTTCAACATGAAAATAAAACATAGCCCAAAACTACTCAAGATGCACCCAGGTGCATCTGGGTTCACTACAACATAAAACCCAAACATAACCAACTTTACTCAGGATGCACCAGGTGCATCTGAGTTCTCTGCACATTACAAACAGTAATTAAAGGACACAATTTACAGAAAACTAAGTGAACGAATTTCGTCATGCATGCTTTATATGCTTTACAAGGCTACATGATATAAAGATCCCATATATTGAATATAATCTCAATTTCTCATCAAGATGCTCCCAGGTGATCTAGGTTCTCTACAACATGGAAACCAAACATAACCAAAAATACTCAAGATGCACCCGGGTGCATCAGGGTTCTCTACAGCATGAAAACCAAACATGACCAATGTTACTCAAGATGCACCCAGGTATATCTCAAATCACCGAACACAGTATGAATTTCTCAAAAAAAAAAAAAAAAAAAAAAAAAAAAAAGAAGAGACCACCGATTGATAAACCCTAAGTTTCATTTCAAAATAGATACCCAATTCAAATACATAATTTCAAAATAGATACCTAATTGATAACCTAATGTTCCATTTCCTAATTCAGAAACCAAAAATTAAAATTAGGGTTAAGAGCTTACGAGTTGTAGGTCCTTTGTTGTTCATCTTGTGAAATTGATGAAATAAACAACCTCTTTGATCTTTGCGGGGTAGTTGAATTGAAAATTAGGGCATCTGGTAAACAAATTTAGGTCAGTTTTGATGGTGGTCTTGGTGTTGTCGTTGATGATGGAGAAGAAGAGGAAGAAGAAGATGTTGGTGATGGTGATGGTGATGGTGGTGGTGGTGGGTTTTCCTGGAGAAAAGAAGATGATGGTGGTGGAGAGAATTGTCGATCTTTGTCGACGACGGGTGTTGGAGAAGATATGTTTGGAAAGAGAAGATATATTTGGACACTGGGCGATACGACCGATGTTTGGAAGGACATAAACTGGAAGGGTACAACGGTCTCTTTAAGTACATGTCTTTTTCACCCAGACACATAGTTTAGCAGTCCAATACTACCAGGGTTTAGGGGCCTATGGTCATATGACCCATTTTCCGACGAATATATGGTTGACCTGAATTGCGGGGAACCGCAAACTATCTTGTTTGGTTCCCTTCATCACGTGATTCATATCTTTTCACTAACTTTGTATGCCTGTCAGCTTTTTTTTATCTTTATATGTGATTCATATCATTTTATTTAAGTTTCGTGAGAAACAGATACTTCTTTGGAAATTTGTAAACGTCCATCCATTATTGTCGGGCGGGCGGGCTCTCTCTACATACTGCTCACCGATTGTTAAAAGACAAATTGTGGGTCTCCCCATACTTACATGACCATCAAAGTCGCCACACCTGTAGGACTGCAAGATCCGATTATCTCAATTTCAGGACTCTGAGAGATGCTCTTGGAGTGTTTTGGGGTTTATTTTATTTTTCTTCTTCTTAAGGAATCCGAATTTAGAACGAACGAAAGAAGGGTGAGAAGAAAAGCACCCGGGGCACTTTTATTCCGATGCGTCTCGATAAGGCATATTGCATATATGTTTATCATTTTTATTATTTGGAAGTATCATTTTTCATGTAATTGAACACTTATTAACTACTCCTTCCGTTCATAAATAATAGGTTGGTTTCTATAAATAGATGTTTCAAAAAAGTAAGTTTCCTAATTGGGAAAGTCAAATGTTACTCTAGTTTTCTGGGACCACTTTTCTCTTAATTTTTTTGATGACAAGTGGCATGTGGACCATTTCACTTTACTTCTTTTGCTGACAAGTGTCATGGGGACCATTTCACTTCACTTTTTTTATTGACAAGTGTCATGAGGACCACTGGTAGGAGCTTAAAAGCGTATTTCCTATGTCTTAATCTGCAAGTGCACAGAGCCTTTGAAGGCAGTGGCAAGCACGGGTCTTTCCACAGAGAACCAGTGTGTGCTAGGTTACACTAAGGCTTTCTCAACTATTTTCAGGGGTAAGTGACACAATTTTTATGCTTTTGTTTATAGTCTTTACGACTGAGATGAAGGTTTCACAGCTTAAGTAGGATGAATTATAAATGTTAAGATTGCAGGCACTAGGATTATCAATCCACCACTAATTCAAGTTATGCAATTCAACTAAATTGAATATTCTTGTTCCTAAGGCAGGTAAGGATAGTGCGTCAACTCTATCATATACCTAAGGGGTTTCACCAATTGAGGTTTCAATTATCACTTTCAGTACTACTCAAAGCATTAGATGTCTAGTTAAGTACAACTAATCTAAGAGATAGCAATAACAATTAAAATATGAGCTGAACACACTCAACACAATGTAAACCTAACTACAATGGATGCATGACATTCATTGTGAGAGCAGGGCATTGAGGTGTTAACAATGAAACTCTCTTATCATTTAAAGCATGCCAAGAATAATTCAAATGAAGTTGAACCACAGAACATCAAACTAGGGTTTCATGTCAATCCTAGTAATTAAGTTTAGAACATGATGAACATAAAAACAGATTTAATTAAAATTGCAAACTAAACATGAACCCTAAAACTGACTGCTTTCTTTCACCATAAAAACATCAATTTATATCTCTCAACAATAATTCAAACTTCGTTACACACAAACCCAAACCTGATTTGCGCCTTGTCTTCCTCTGAATCGACCATGCGGGGTGGTTGATGAAAACCCTAAGTCTAACTTATCTCTAACCTAGCTTCTAGGTTGAAGAGAAGCTATGAAAGAGATAAATAAGAGAGAGAGGGTTGCGGAGTAGAAGCTGGTAGTGATTGCGACTGAAGAAGGGGATAGAGGTGATGATGGAGCTCTGCCATGGGCGTGGGAAGAAGGAGGTGGAGGTATGGTTGGGTATGGGTTTTCTCTGAGAGATCGTGGGAGAAGAAAGAGAAAGGTGAGGGCGAAATGAGGATTAGCTCGAGTGGTATAGGTGTAGGGTGTTTCGATGTGAAGCAGGCGCAGCGATGGACGATGAGGAAGCTGCAGCGAGTGTAGGATCTAGGGAGTGATATCTGAACGGCTCAGGGAGACTCGGAGTGATCTGGTGTGGAGCGGAGACATCAAGGGTCGATGCGTAGGAGGCAGCGAGCGTAGGATGCAACAAGATGAGATCTCAACGGCTTGGAGTGTACGGGCTCGGATCCGGTCGCGGTCGGGTCTAGCTCAAGCCCATGTCTTGTAGATGAGTTGCTACTTGTTGGGTTGCAACCGCAGCGCGCGCGGCTTTGGCTTTCGCTCTATAGATACTCGACTCCAATTCTTCGCTCTTTGGGCTCCTCAGTTTCTCCGAGCTTTATTTATTACCTAAAAACACAAAATTAATTAATACAAATATTTATTCTTGAAAACAAAGAAAATACATAATCTGGGATAATATCTGATTTATGAGCACAAAAGATGAGTAAAGTGCCAATAAAAAGGTGTATAAATATGCAATATTTGGCACTCATCAAATACCCCAAACCCGAATTTTACTTGTCCTCAAGTGAAACAAAATTAAGAAATCCTAACTATACCCCTATCGCAGGTCTCTCGAATGCATTTAGCATATGCACTAAGCCTTTAAACCCCTAGGTGTCCCTAGTGGACGAGTTGTAGTCTCGTGAGGGTTTACCGAGGTGTACCCACAAAACCTTCTCCAACTTCGTAGTGTAAAAGAGTCTCAAGCATCCAAGGAGCTATGAGGACATAGAGTTTCGCATACTAGTAACAAGAAGTTAGAACTACCAAAGAACGCATTCTCATCCTTAAGTGCTTTAAGCGAGAAGTAACCATACCATATGAAAGAATTCGGATTCGATTGTGATCATAAGCCTCGACTTCGCCTCACCATTAGGGTTTTATGATAATTGCACTCAAAAAGATCACTTTTTAGTCTCTCATGTGTGCAGCAGGAATAAAGAGAGAAATCCCGCACACGTTGTAGGTAAGAAGGATAACCTTCCGAAATAAAATCCGGAGCCTCCACGAAGTGTGGACAAAAAGAATCTTTTTCTGATGATCTCTAAGAAAGGAAATCAACCATTAGCAAGAGGTGGGAGTACTCACTTACCTTCTCACCCGATCGGCAATTAACATCATTCTCTCATAGGAACCATAGAAACGTCTTCACTCTTCGGTCTTCAATTGTTGATGACGAACTTCTAAACTTCAAAAAAAACTTGACAATTTTTAACTTTTCTACTCAATTTCCTTGTTACTTGGAATTTTCTTCTTTACCATGGTGGTATCAAAACTAAGAAAATAAACTACAAATTTTTTTTTTTTTTTTTTTTTTTTTTTTTAACATCACTATATACATTAATTTAAAATAAAAACAATAAAACTACTAACTCCATGGATGAAGGACTATATCACACAATTTCCATAACTGGTAATTTGTCTTGATTTCACAAATTTCATTAATTCTCATCTTCTTTTTCTTTTCTTTGTTGCACGTAACCTTGGACTATATCAACTTTTCTTCAAATATTCTGATGTTGCTCCGCTTGCTGATGATGATGTGTTTCTATGGATCTCGCGATTGAGAGAGAGAGTGATGCTAACTGCAAATCGATATTTAGAAGGAGTTTTCATCTTTAGACGTCACCCTCATGATTGACGGAATTAGCACTCAAGAGAACAAAAGTAGTGCTGAAAGTGGTGCGAAGTTGGGTAGCTCTCCATTCCTACCCTAATTGACGTACGGTGACACACACTCTAAAAGCTTTTCTAGAAAGTCACAAAGAGTGAAGGCTCGGTACCTCGCTTGATGTAAAAATGGGTAGTCTCCACTATGGGTGATCACAATTCTACTACCGAATATCTAAACAACACCTAATTCGCCTCCGGTATGGTCAAATCCAACTTTAACGCTCTAATCAACTAAGAAACCCGATTATGTTCTCCAAGACTTCCAAGTTCGTTATTTCGGTCGACTCTCTATGTAAACATAGCTAGAAGCATGCTAGTGACTCTAAAATCTCTAAAAGTTGGAGGTTTTTATGCAAGATTTTTTTTTTTTTTTTTTTTTTTTTGTAAAAGAAGTAAAACAAAAAGACTAAAAACTCTAAATGCAAATCACACCCCCAAACCTAAATTAAACATTGTCCTCAATGTGTCAACAGATAATAAGAATTTAAAAAGTCACATACCGAGAGAACTATGTTAAATAAAGAAAAGGGAAGAGATTACCTGGATGTACAAGGGTGTTGCTAAACCATAGAAAGATGAATGCTTTGAAAGCAAACAATCATGAGCGCAAGACAAAAAGGTTGGTTAGCACACATCAAAATTATGCAAAAAGAAAAAAAAAAGGGAAAGATGATGGATTTTTAGTCCATAAGTATGTACACAAGTGAACTAGATCACCCACATAGATGGGGTCTTCCAAGTCAACGGTCTCAACTTCGGTGGAAGATGTTCCAAATGGTTTCATCTTTGACCATTGACTTTGAAGATGTTTTTGTTTGCTGGGTTTTCAACTTCTACAGACTCCATGGGGAAAAAACGGACGTACCAAGTATGGTCCCGACCATCGGGAACGTAGCTTCCCTAAACAAATGCAATCTAGTGCTGTACAATAAAACTTTCCGACCTGGGGTGAAAGACTTGCGCAGAATGCGCTTGTCGTGAAACACTTTCATCCTATGTTTGTACGTTTTGGCACTATCATAAGCATCGTTTCTCAATTCTTCTAACTCATTGAGTTGAAGTTTCCTACGTGTACCAGCCTTATCAAGATCAAAATTCAACTTTTTCACAGCCCAGTATGCACGGTGTTCTAACTCAACAGGTAGATGACATGCTTTTACGTACACAAGTCTGTAAGGAGACATCCCAATGGGAGTCTTGTATGCAGTCCTATAGGCCCATAAAGCATCGTTTAAGCGTAAAGACCAATCTTTCCTAGAAGGATTGACAGTCTTCTCAAGGATATGCTTAATTTCCCTATTAGAAACTTCTACTTGGCCACTGGTTTGAGGATGGTAAGGTGTTGCAACTTTATGAGTGATTCCATACTTGCGCACTAGTGATTCAAAGGGTCTATTGCAAAAATGACTACCTCCATCACTGATTATCGCTCTCGGGGTTCCAAAACGGGAGAAAATGTTCTCCTTAAGAAAAGAAAGAACAACTTTATGGTCGTTGGTTTTGGTTGCAATGGCCTCTACCCACTTGGAGACATAATCAACAGCCACAAGAATGTATAACTTACCTTCGTAGTTCGGAAATGGACCCCCAAATCAATGCCCCAAACATCAAACAGTTCAACAATCAATATGGGTTGTAAGGGCATCATGTTTCTCATAGATATACTTCCTAGTCTCTGGCATCGGTCACAAGCAACACAGAATGCATGGCAATCCTTAAACAGTGTTAGCCAATAGAAACCGCTTTGCAAGATCTTTGCAGCAGTTTTCTTGGCACTAAAGTGGCCTCCACATGTATGGTCATGACAGAAGGAAATGACGTCCCTTTGTTCAGAATTGGGGACACATCTCCTAATGATTTGGTCTTGGCAGTACTTAAACAAATATGGGTCGTCCCAAAGGAAGTGTTTAACTTCACCAAGAATTTAGAACGGTCTTGTTTAGACCAATGCAAGGGCATTCTACCCGTAGCAAGGTAGTTCACAATATCAAGAAAACCAAGGCATCTCGACACAAGCATCGCTTGCTCATCGGGGAATGATTCCCTAATCAACACAGACTCATCGGAAGGTTCAACATTCAACCTAGACAAGTGATCAAGAACAACATTTTCTCGACCCTTTCTTATCTCGAATTTCGAGGTTAAACTCTTGTAGCAAGAGTATCCATCGAATTAGACGAGCCTTAGCATATTTCTTAGACAAAAGATATCTCAATGCAAAGATGATCGGAATAAATGATGACCTTAGACCCTATCAAATAAGATCTAAACTTGTCTAATGCAAACACAACAGCTAGCAACTCCTTCTCATAGTGGAATAATTCAATTGAGCATCGTTAAGTGTTTTACTAGCATAGTAGATCACATAAGGGAGTTTGTCTACTCGTTGGCCCAAAATAGCTCCTACAAAGATAGTCGACGCATCACACATAATCTCAAATGGTAATGACCAATCGTGTGGTCTCACTATAGGGGCAGATGTAAGGAGAGCCTTCAGCTTGCTCCCATGCTTCCTTACAAGCATCATCAAAGAAAAATGCAACATCTTTTGCAAGAAGATTGCACAAAGGTCGTGAAATTTTACTAAAGTCTTTGATGAATCGGCGGTAAAACCCGCATGGCCTAGAAATGATCCGATGTCCCTCACGTAACGAGGTTGAGGCAAGTGTTGAATGAGATCTACCTTGGCTTTGTCTACTTCTATGCCTTTTTCCGAGATAATATGCCCTAGAACAATGCCCGAATTAACCATGAAATGACATTTTTCCCAATTCAAGACCAAACTCTTCTCCTTACACCTAATTAGCACACATGTGAGGTGATGCAAACACTCATCAAATGAAGACCCAAACACGTAAAAATCATCCATAAAAATCTCAAGAAACTTATCTACCATGTCGGAAAAATGCTCATCATGCAACGTTGAAAAGTAGCGGGTGCATTGCACACCCAAAAGGCATACGACGATAAGCAAATGTTCCATAAGGACATGTAAATGTGGTCTTTTGTTGGTCTTCTGGTGCTATGTGAATTTGGTTGTAGCCAGAATAGCCATCTAAGAAGCAAAGTAGTAACTATGTTTGGCTAACCTTTCCAAAGATTTGGTCAATGAAGGGAAGGGGAAAATGGTCTTTCTTGGTCACTGTGTTCAGTTTTCTATAATCAATACATACTCGCCACCCTGTGGTCACACGGGTGGGGACAAGTTCATTCATTTCATTTTGAACTACAAAGTGATGCCGTACTTCTTGGGTACTACCCGAATGGGACTCGACCCACTCGGCTATCGTGGACGGGGTAAATGATACCCGCATCAAGCAATTTCAGAATCTCACCCTTGACAACATCTCTCATGTTGGGGTTAAGTCTCCTTTGCATTTCCCTAGATGGTTTAGTGTTCTCTTCAAGGTTTATGTGATGCATGCAAATTATGGGACTTATACCCTTAAGATCGGAGATGGTCCAACCTAAAGCTCCTTTATGCTCTTGAAGTACTTCTAAGAGTCTACTTTCCTGTTCTATGTCTAAACATGATGCAATAATCACAGGTAAAGTGTCATAAGGACCTAAGAAAGCATACTTCAAGGTATCAGGTAATGGTTTCAAATCAAGCTTAGGTGGTGTATCAAGAGGTGGGGCAGATTTGGTATCAGAGAGTGGAAGGGGTTCCACTGCATTCTGCCATTTAGCAATATCCATGGGTGGC
This sequence comes from Papaver armeniacum, assembly GCA_023531295.1. NCBI lineage: Eukaryota > Viridiplantae > Streptophyta > Magnoliopsida > Ranunculales > Papaveraceae > Papaver > Papaver armeniacum. The sequence goes on along the minus strand of JAJJWW010011231.1, from coordinate 49,121 downwards.
ACATGACTCTAGCAAAGAGTGGACTTCACCAATGTACTCGTGACTCAAAGAGATCTAAGTCAAAGTTATCTAAACATGCTTGCACAGTGGTCCACCGACAAAATGTCGGGCAATGAGTCTTGAATCGACTCTCTCAATCATGTTAACCTCGTGCAATTCATCATCATCACACTCTATGGGTTGTTGGTTCACACGAAAGACATTCAAATTCTACAAATATGTTGCCAAAAGACAAATTCAATATCCCGCTACGACAATTTATGATAGCGTTTGACGTTGCCAAGAAGGGACGTCCTAAGATAACGGGAATGTGATTTTCAGGATTATGCACAGGTTGTGTATCTAACACAATGAAGTCCACAGGGAAATAAAATTTATCAACCTTGATTAGCACATCCTCAACGATTCCCCGAGGGACTTTCACAGATCTGTCCGCTAATTGTAGCGTACGTGACAGGGGTGGGTTGCAATTCCCCAAGACCTAACTGCACATACACAGAATATGGCAGTAGATTCACACTAGCTCCTAAATCTAATAAAGCTTTTCTGATTGTATGATCACCTATGGTACAAGAGATAGTTGGGCTACCCGGGTCTTTGAACTTAGGTGGGGTTTTGTTTTGGATTATGGAGCTCACTTGCTCGGTGAGGAAGGCACGCTTATGCACATGAAGCTTTCGCTTTTTGTGCAAAGGTCCTTCAAAACTTAGCATAGGCAGGTATTTTGCCTAATTGCTTCGAGAAATGGAATGTTTATGTTAACTCTTTTGAATAATTCCAACATCTCGTTGTATTGGGTACTCCCCTACATTTGCACCAACCGTTGTGGAAACGGAGCAACAGAACATGACTTGGCACAGGGACATCTATATTGGTAGGACTCTTGGTTTTATCAATGGGCTCGATTCTTTCTCTACGGTAGATGTTTTCTCGTGGTGATGTGTGTACTTGGGAGTCCGATGTAGACTCGCTGACGGTGGTACACCTACATGGTTCTCAATAATTCTACCACTACGGAGAGTGGTGATAGCATTTGCTTGAATATGTGAAGTTTCATTGCAGGTAGAGGAGCCTCGCTTGAAACACGCTTTGGATTTTGTTGGGGTTGACTAGGGAATTTTCCTTTCTCTCTCTCATTCAATGCATCACAGATTTGCCCTATCTTAAGATCTAGGTTTGTGAGACGTTGGTAGGTAGTTTTCTTAAGTTTTGAAAGACCTTGGGTTAACAGAACGACACAGTCTTCCAATCTAGTCTTTTTCTCTACAGGGTACTGAGGGTGTGGTGGTACTTGGGGGTTTCTAGGATATGAGTATCCTTGGTTATTATTTGTTGGTCCCCCTTGTACAGGTCCCTTGGACCATGAGAAGTTAGGGTGGTTCCTCCACCCTGGGTTGTAGGTTTGAGAATAAGGGTTGTTCTCTTGCCTCTGGTATAATGCATTGGCTTGCTCGGCTTTGGACTCTTGAAATGCATGCAAGTCTAGACAGCTGTCCACTAAGTGGTCGAACTATGGCATGCGGCACAAGTGGCCATATCAATTTGGTCACGGAGAGTAGGGGCATTAGATTTTACATTCTTTTCCAACTCAAGCACTTCTATTCTCCTACAAAGATGCCATTTTTGCATTTCCCTCAAAGTCGACTCGATTCTATGAACATTTTGTGCAGGGTAGTCCTTCTCGGTTCACGGATGGACTCCCACCGTTGAGTCTTTTCAGCGACTTCGATTAAGAAAGTCCAAGCGTCATCAACACTCTTGTCAATAAATGCACCATTGCACATTGACTCGACTGTGGTACGGGTTCTAACATCTAGACCCTCATACAAGATTTGCACGAGTCTCCATTTTTCAAAACCATGGTGGGGACATTGGAGTAGTAATTCATTGAATCTTTCCAAGTACCTTGCTAGAGTTTCGTCTTCTAATTGCACAAAACCATTTAGACTTTGGCGAATTGCCGCAGTCTTATGGTTTGGGAAAAACTTTTTGAAAAACTCTTTTGTGAGGTCATCCCAGGTTCTAATGGACTGTGGTTGTAGAGCATGTAGCCAAGACTTGGCTTTGTGATTCAGAGAAAAAGGAAACAATCTCAATTTGAGGGACTCCTCTGGCATTTGGTTAAAACGCAGAGTCCCACAAATATCCTCAAAGTCTCTCACGTGATGGTAGGGGTTCTCAAAGATTGACCCCTTTAAACACGGGTAGCATGTGAATGGTGCTTGCTTTCGCTCAAACCGACAAGCATCGGGCGCAGAATGATGCAAGAGGGCTGGCTTGCCCTAGTTGGGTACATGTAGTCCTTGAGACTACGGGGTGGGTTTGGTTCATCACCCATGGTCTCTGCTTTCGAGATAGGTCTCGGGCTTGGGTTTTCGGTTGAAGAACCGGGTATGCTAACGATTTCTTCCTAAGCGGATTCTAACTAGTCGATTTGTTTGGTCTCTAAAAGACACAATCATAGCCTAGCTAGCGCATCTAGCATGTTAACATACAAACAAGTTCAACACAGAAAAGCAAAAACTCAAAAATGACCCACTAACACAAGACTCAATCCCAAAAGATTGGTTATTGATGTTGTGAAGCCCAACAGTGTGGGTTCTAGCCCAAATGATGTGGGCTCAGTTTGGTTTAGTTGGGTATGCGGGCTTTAGCTGTGTATAGAGCCCAGGTTTGGTGACAGGTACACAGCCCAGATTGAGGGGTACAGCCCAGGTTTGGTGACAGTTAAGTGGGCTAGCTGTCAAGGGTTGTTTCAGCCAAGCTATTAGGCACAGGGTTTTGTTGGTGCAGAGTTTGGCAAACTCAAGCACTGGCTGTGTGCACAGCCTGGTTTGTTGCACAGATCAGTGCAACTTTGTGCTTTCAACACAGAGACCGGCCGGTCACAAGTTGACAAAATAGGTGTATGGGCTTCAACAGTGAGGGTTTAGAGATTGGCAAATCTCTCACAACACAAGTCTAAGAGCAGATCAATCTCATACACAGAGCAAAAAAAAAGATACACAATTTCACACAATTTGAAATAGCCTAATGGTTGTGCAGGCCGATCTAAGCTCAAAGACAAGACGTAAATGGTGCAGGGGTGATAGGTTGTGCTCACTCAGTGGTGAAGCAAGTGCAGGGTTGTGTTGTTTGAAAAACAAGATGTAACTCAAGCAAATTCTGCTACTCAACAGCTCGATCAAATAACACAGGTCACACACAAATTCAGAGCATGCACAATGATCAACAACAAATGAATATAATCAGCTGTTCACAACATGCTCAGCAAGGCAGCAAGTTTTAGTTCAATTATCAACAGGGCATGCTCAGGTGCAAAGATGAGATTGTCAACTGGCTCAGTTGAGTTTGTGGCATCAACTCACTCAGATACCAAAAGTCTGAGTTGATGTCAAACTCAGAGCTCAGGGGTTTTGTGGCTCAAATGTTCACAATTGGCTCAACAGGCTAAGCTCACAGCTTGCAGCTTCAGGGAGCTAGCAAGGGTAGCTGGATCACAGGGTTCAAAGTCTAGCAATAACTCATGCATACACACAGGTAGAAATAGGGTTAAGAAATACAATACGCCAAGATTAATCGGGTTTAGGCAATTCCACTGGTTTTGCTGCTCCTTGTTCTTTCCTTGAGTCGTATAGCAGCTCCTCAAGTACCTGGTAACTTAACAAAGAGAAAACTCAGTTCTCAAACTTGCAAAGTTTAAGCAAGCACATCAAGATACTTATGCTGAAATTTCAGAAACAAAGATTCTTGGCAAAGCAATGATGAGTATGCTCAATGTACAGGGATGAAATTGACAAAGCAAGTATACAAGGCTAAGAATGGAATTCAAGATGATTCAAGGCAACAAAAGACAACACTTATGATTTAAAGCAATTATGTATAGGGCAGTGGTTGAAAACAAAGAAATTAAGCTCTAATGAACAAGTAGCATACTACCAGCTTCCCCGTGTAGCAAAAAACTTGGTAGGATCTTAAAAGCGTATTTCCTATGTCTTAATCTGCAAGTGCACGAGCCTTTGAAGGCAAGTGGCAAGCACGGTCTTTCCACAGAGAACCAAAGTGTGCTAGGTTACACTAAGGCTTTCTCAACTATTTTCGGGGTAAGTGACACAATTTTATGCTTTTGTTTATAGTCTTTACGACCGAGATGAAGGTTTCACAAACTTAAGTAGGATGAATTATAAATGTTAAGATTGCAGCACTAGGATTATCAATCCACCACTAATTCAAGTTATGCAATTCAACTAAATTGAATATTCTTGTTCCTAAGGCAGTAAGGATAGTGCGTCAACTCTATCATATACCTAAGGGGTTTCACCAATTGAGGTTTCAATTATCACTCTGAGTACTACTCAAAGCATTAGATGTCTAGTTAAGTACAACTAATCTAAGAGATAGCAATAACAATTAAAATATGAGCCGAACACACTCAACACAATGTAAACCTAACTACAATGGATGCATGACATTCATTGTGAGAGCAGGCATTGAGGTGTTAACAATGAAACTCTCTTATCATTTAAAGCATGCCAAGAATAATTCAAATGAAGTTGAACCACGTAACATCAAACTAGGGTTTCATGTCAATCCTAGTAATTAAGTTTAGAACATGATGAACATAAAAACAGATTTAATTAAAATTGCAAACTAAACATGAACCCTAAACCGATCGCTTTCTCACCATAAAAACATCAATTTATATCTCTCAACAATAATTCAAACTTCTACACACAAACCCAAACCCGATTTGCGCCTTGTCTTCCTCTCGAATCGACCATGCGGGTTGTTAATGAAAACCCTAAGTCTAACTTATCTCTAACCTAGCTTCTAGGTTGAAGAGAAGCTATGAAAGAGATAAATAAGAGAGAGAGGGTTGCGGAGTAGAAGTCGGTAGTGATTGCGATCGAAGAAGGGGATGAGGTGATGATGGAGCTCGCCATGGGCGTGGGAAGAAGGAGGTGGAGGTATGGTTGGGTAGGGGTTTTCTCTGAGAGATCGTGGGAGAAGAAAGAGAAAGGTGAGGGAGAAATGAGGATTAGCTCGAGTGGTATAGGTGTAGGGTGTTTCGATGTGAAGCAGGCGCAGCGATGGACGATGAGGAAGCTGCAGCGAGTGTAGGATCTAGGGAGTGATATCTGAACGGCTCAGGGAGACTCGGAGTGATCTGGTGTGGAGCGGAGACATCAAGGGTCGATGCGTAGGAGGCAGCGAGCGTAGGATGCAGCAAGATGAGATCTCAACGGCTTGGAGTGTACGGGCTCGGATCCGGTCGCGGGTCGGGTCCAGCTCAAGCCCATGTCTTGTAGATGAGTTGCTACTTGTTGGGTTGCAACCGCTTGCGCGCGGCTTTGGCTTTCTGCTCTATAGATACTCGACTCCAATTCTTCGCTCTTTGGGCTCCTCAGTTTCTCCGAGCTTTATTTATTACCTAAAAACACAAAATTAATTAATACAAATATTTATTCTTGAAAACAAAGAAAATACAGAATCTGGGATAATATCTGATTTATGAGCACAAAAGATGAGTAAAGTGCCAATAAAAAGGTGTATAAATATGCAATATTTGGCACTCAACACATAAAATTAATAGCAGCAATAAATGGAGTCATTGGAAGTATCCAGTGGACAACAAATAGTACAATCCAGGAATGTAGGTATCTTTTAAATTCCTTTTGTTATTGGACTTGTTCCCATGTCAAAAGGGAAGCTAATGGAGTAGCAGATGTAATGGCAAAAAATGTCAGAATTTATGGTGGTTCAATTTGGAACTCAAATCCACCTGAATTCCTTCTAAACTCTGTTCAGAAGGATCAAAACTGTAACTTGGTTTAATTAGTAATGATTTTTCTTTCTTAGCAAAAAAAAGAAAAAAAACCTCTTCAACTAAAAGAGGGGTAGAAGAATGAAGGTTTTTTGTACTGGCTTATATTTACATCCATATATTAACCAATGTTGAATTCAGTTAAATTAAAAAGGATAAAAATAATTGGTAAGAACAATTCTAGTCTCTAGGCCATCATACATTTGGCTTTTGGTGGATGCTTAACCGAGCAAAAGAGTTGCAATGTAGAATGTTTTCGTGGTAATATAAACATATCACGCCTTCTCGAGACCCATCGGAATGAAAGTACCATGAATGCTTTTCTTTTCACCCTTCTTTCATTTGTTCTAAATCCGGACCTTAAAAAGAAGAAAAATATTGAATAAAAAAAACCTCTAATACTTTAAGGGATGATAACAAAATAAGGGGAGACTCACCGATTATTCTCCAGAGTAATCTCCCGAAAGGGGAACCAATGCAATCTGGGCCGCCCCTATAAACATCTGGATGAGTAAAGAAAGAAATGGGTCCCTTTGTATGTCTCTTGCGGGATTATTTGCGAGAAAAACTGTCAATAAGTTTATAATTTTCGCAAAATAAGTACAGCCCCGCAGGCGTGGCGGACACTGACTTAGATGGTCATGTAAGTAAGGAGAGGCCCACAGTTTGTCTTTTAACAATCCGTTGAAAGCCCGCCCAACAATAATCAATAGACCTTTACAAGTTTCCAAAGAAATATCTTTTTCACACAAAATATACCAGAGTGCAAAATATCTCCTACCCTTACCAATTAATGGCTAAAGGGATTAACTAAATAAGAACAAGTTGGGGGAAAAACACATTTCTAAAGTGAGGTATTGTCAGGATTAGCTTGTTTTATGTGGATTAATAACCTTCAAATAATATCGGTTTAGCAATCATGGAAATAATTTCTTTTGTTTCCTGAAAATGGGTTTTCCCCTTTATCACCTAGATCCAGGATTCAACCACTAGTCGCAATTATGTGAGTCCATTTTTGTACACTCTTCCAAAAGTGTATATTTAATTAACATAATAATTTGATAGGTTGATTAGTTAAAAGATAAATGGATTACTTTCTATGATTGGAATCTTGACTATAATTAGTACTCCATCCGTTCCACTTTAGATGATGTTTTAGGGTTTTTTATATGTTCCAAAATAGATGAGAGTTTAGCTATTTTCTCCAAATTCTTACTGATTTACCCCTGCTCTGGAATCACAACATAACATTCATTGCCCTTGTTATCAGTGAGAGATAATTAATGTAATTTAAGATTTTAAATCTAATCTCTATTATCTTAGGGTATTTGGTCATCCCAAGTGGAATTATATGGGATTCATAATTTATAGTAGAATCTAGAAACAAAAAACTAGGATGTTTAAATTTTTAGGAAGGTATTAATATGGGCAGATTTGGAAAAAAATTACTCTCTTTGATGTTTCTTAATCTCCGTAAAAAACTCTACAACGTCATCTAAATTGGAACGGAGGGAGTATTGAAGAATAAAATTGTTGACATTTGTTGCTAAACCGATATTATTAGTTAAAAGGTCACTTGCACATTTGTTAGAGAGTATACAAAAAATCGGCTAATAAAATTGTTGCCGAGTTTCAATTAAAAAACAGAAATGAATAAGGAAGATTGATCTTTAAGTGTATCGATATTAAATGTAAGTGTATACAATTGAGTTGGTCTTACATTTCGTACTGCGCCAAAAGGTTCAGGATCCAAATTTATTTATGTCTGGTGTGAAATATTTGATTTTTTTAATCACCTGGCTACCAGGATTTGTAGGTAGAAAGTTCTCATTCTAAAATAGAATCTGCATTAATAAAAACAAAAAAGTGTCCTAAACTTTTGTCTGTCTTGCACAACACCATTTTCGTTTCTTGACTAGGAAGGATTGTTAGAAGTTTGTACTAATCTTGATTAATTTGTTTGCTCTACCATGTAAAACAAAATACTAAAGGATGTACCTACAGTAACAAAGGTTCAGCTTGGCACAAGCACAAAAAGAAATAAAAAAGAGAAGAGATCCTTTGCCATAGGAAAGACTAGGTATCACCCCGGCCTACGGCGGAGGCTCAACCTTTTTGTGGTAGTCAGTTTTTACGGTTAACAGAGGCAGCATGTCACGGTGTTGTCAAGTTAAGGGCCATACGGATGGCCAAAAAAACATACTCCTAGCCTTTTCCTCTTTTTCCTCTTTTAGGCTTAGCCAGGGTATGCGGCCCCGACATGTAAGCGGTGCATGATTAAATAGTTGGGCCAAACTCTTTTTTTTTTTTTGGCTGGCCATGAAATTAGACATGTCGAAGGCCTTTGATAGGATAGAATGGTCCTTCCTGATTAGCACTCTTAGAGCTATGGGCTTTTGTGATTCATTTTGTAATATGATATATGAATGCATTAGTACTGTCTCTACTTCTATATTGCTTAATGGTTCTCCAGGTGATACTTTTAAGCCTCAAAGAGGATTGAGGCAAGGAGATCCTCTTTCTCCCTACCTGTTCATTTTATGCATGGAATCTTTCTCTAGAGCTTTGCTACAAGCAGAACAAGACAACCACATTCATGGTATTCAGGTAAATCAGAACTGTCCATCTATTTCTCACATGTTTTTTGCAGACGACTGCTTAATTTTTGCGAGAGCAAATGCTGCTGAAGCTAGACACCTGGCTAACATCATTGAACAATTCAAAGAAATACTCCGTCAATCTGTTAATTTTCGAAATCGGGTTTGGCTTTTAGTATCGGAGTTTCTAATCGAAGTTAAAAATGATATTTCTAGTATATTGAATATTAAAAAGCTTGCCTTAAATGATAAATATCTAGAGTACCTCTATTTTTAGAGAGGAGTAAAGTTAAGTCTTTTTCTCCTCTTTTAGATAGCTATGATGATAGACTAGCCACTTGGAAGTCTAAATTTTTAAGCATCCAGTAGAACTGTTTTAGTCCAAATCCGGTCCTTGGATCCCTAGCTACACATCATATGGCGCTTTTTCGTATGCCAAAACAAACTCACCGACCAAATGGATGGAATTCATAGAAAATTTTGGTGGAACAAAAGAAAGGTCAAAAAGGTGTTTTTCTTAAGAAATGGGAAGGTGTTGCTCACCAAAATTTTTTTGGTGGTATGAACATAAAACAAACAGCCATTTTGAACAAAGCTTTATTAGCTAAACTTGCTTGGAGAATGATCAACTGTCCTGATGATTTATGGGTGAAACTCATGAGAGGTAAGTATTTCTTTGACTTTGATCCTCTTACTGATACTGTTTCTACTAATGGGTCATGGGTATGGAAGGGTATATGTGATGGGTTAGATATTATCAAAAAGCATGCTTGCTGGGAAGTGGGTGATGGGAATCTTATACATATATGGAAAAACAGATGGATACCTAGTATACCAAACACTGTTGATAGTCATTTTTCTTCAACCAAAATGAAATATGTGTCCCAGCTGATAGATAGTGATAATAAAATTTGGAAGGTTGATATGCTTCAAAGTCTTTTTGATGAGGACACTGTTAACAAGATAACAACTATTAGGATTCCTATGCATGGTAGTGACCAGATTAGATGGCAACCTAGCTCAAATGGGAAGTTCAGTGTTAAAAGTGCTTACAAAGCAATCTTGAATGATACCAATGCTGAGAATGGTTTCATTCCTAATACTTTAGTGAACTGGAAGGTGTTTTGGAAAACAAAACTTCCACAATCTATTCTACACTTTCTGTGGAAATATATTAGTAACTGTCTACCCACTAATGATAGGTTGGCTAGATTTTGTCATAACTTTAGCACACAATGCCCTCACTGTAACAATTTTGATGAATCTATGCAACACTTATTCATTGACTGTGAATTTTCCAAAGTTGTTTGGTCTACTGTTAATGTTGATTTTCTTCATGAAATTGCAAATGTAAATGTGCAGGAATGGATTCCAAATATATTCAAGGTAAGTACTTCTCAACATATTAATGCACCTATCTTAGATTGGTATGGGTTTGTTTTATGGCATATTTGGAAATCTAGGTGTAAAAAAGTTTTTGATAATGTTCAGTTGAAATACTCACAAGTTGCTCATACTATCCAGACAAATTATTCCACTTGGTTCAGAATAAACATTACTCACGGTGAGATTATTTCAGATTCAAATCAGAATGCCAAGAAATGGAAAAATCCTGAAAATAATTTTGTTAAAGTTAACTTTGATGCTTCATTTATAGAGTTAACAAAGGATGTTGGAATAGGACTGATAATGCGTGATTTTACAGGTGACTGTAATGGAGGTAGATCTTTGGCACTCAAAAGCTATAGATCCTAACAAGTCAAGTTTTTGCACTCATGGGAGCGATAATTTGGGCACAAAGGAAAGGAGTCAGAAAGCTTCACTTAGAAGGAGACTGCTCTAATGTTATTAGAGCTATTAATGGTAGTTTGGATTCAATAAATTGGACAACCAGAAACATTATTGTGGATTGTTTAGAATTATTAGTTGAATTTGAGGATTGGCTTTGCACTTATGTGCATAGAGATGCAAATCATGTTGCAGATTCTCTAGCAAAATACGCTAAAAATCTTTCTAGTGAGGAAGAATGGAGTGATCACTTTCCTTCTTGGATCTCTTTAGGTCTACAAGAAGATAAACAATTGTAATTACCTTCTATTTAATATAACTTCCTTTCGTATTAAAAAAAAAAAAAAAACTCTTTTTTGTGGTTGAAGTTGGCTTTACCAGGTCGTGGAATAATTGGTACCGTCCAAATCCGATACATCTTGGCCGTGATTTTTATCTTAACGTAGATCGCGATCTTTCAGAATAATGTACAAAGTCAAAGTCTTTTTTTTTTTGACCTTACAAGAATCACTGGTTGGTTCTTCTTCTAATTAGCGGTTCTAATCGGATGATCAACATTGTTAATCATCTTTATCACTTTACGTCTCTAACCATCTCGAGTAGATTAGTGTTACGAAGGATATCCACATCATTCTTATATAATATCCTTGAGATTACCCTATACATGATGATATTCTTGGTGAACTCAGCCATAACATCTTCGTAGAAGTTCTTTTTGCCTAGCAAATCCTTCATTAATTAGTTTTATTAACATTCGGTGTTGGTGGTGCCAGTGACTGACCCTATGTCACTATCACTTGGGGGCATGCTGATTGATCTACTAATGTATATACGGAGTATCTAGTATCGGTCTTCTTTTAGAACGATGATATAATATAATAATTTATATAGCTACAACTCTGTCCCTCTTGTTGTATGGTGCAAGTCATACCTCGTTCGCTAGATAGATATACATATATGGATTGGCGCAAGTTCTCCCAGAAGCCAAGTACTAATCCAGAATCATCGCTACGAAATTCATGTATGATTGAAATACATCTTTTAACTTCGGTTATTTCTGGTCTTGTGTGTTAGAGCATTGCTCGGTCAAACTCGCATGCATTGCTATAACAAGCATGTTTGTCAATTTTAGTGATCAAAACTATAAGTCTTGATTTCTAGCCTATTTGTAGATGTCTCGCACTAGGACATAGATAGTGTAGTTGAGCTTAAATCTCTCGACATTCATCTCTTGAAGACGAAGAACTACTAAGGGGAGCTTGTGGAACTTCTTCGACAAAAGGTATGTGGAGACTTGAACTTATCTATCACTTGGAAAGTCTATTTCTACTATCTCCTATATTGAGACATAAGTCGTATTACGATATAGTTTTCTTTATACACTTTTGAGATTTCGAGCAGAGTATATCTCGCTTACATATTTCACGAAATATGTGTTGGTAAGATTTCTCTTCAACCAAGTTCATCTTATATAATGAGAAAATTTCCGAGTAACATCTTACATTGTTTGTGTGATACAATCATTTGGTGTAAGATTTGGATGGTTTCAATAATGATTATTTCAATATATTGAAAATTACTTTGATGTTAATAGTGTATGAAAACGGCTATTGACATTATAGAAGAATGTTTCAATGATTGAAATAAAGAGTTGATGATGTAACCATCTTTGGATATAAGCATATATAGTGTGTTCGCATATTAGTGTATAAGTCCATAAACCGGAAGCCAAGAGTATACATATGCGTGTATACGGAATTGGTGAAGGAGACAGGTTAAGTATGCGTACAGTACGCATACTGGCAGAAGTTCTCAAACCGAGAATTTCTGCTGGGTTTGGTTTTGGCAAAACTCTTAACTAGTCACCTTAAGTATGCGTCATACTGGCGGAAGTTTTTGAACCGAAAATTTATGTTGGGTTTGGAAACTTTACAAACTCAAAAAACCGGTTGCTTAAGTACGCATACCCGTACGCATACTTAAGCTGGTTACTTTGTCAAATCGGTCAAGTCCATGAACTTAAACATTTAAATCATACGGAATGCAATCTTTGTAAACTGTGGCTATAATGTTCATGATTAATTCAAGTTAATCAAACCGATTTGATTTCAATTTTGTTTTCTAAATAATTAAACAACTCCTAACTAGTTTCATTTAAGTCATTTGAACTAGTTATGGTTAAGATGAATAAGGTTGATATGAGATTAATCATATGGCTAACATCGGTTAATTATTTGTGAACCAACCTGGTGTACACGTTTAGGTACGGCTAAACCTAAATGAGGGTACATTTTATTTGTGCGTAACAAGCTAAATTCGATCTAACGGTAAAAAGATATTAGCTTGGTTGAATCAGGTTTTTCATCTAACGGTGAATATTGAATGCTTTGTTACCAAGGTAACTTAGATTACAAACCTTGATTTGAAAACTATATAAAAGAGAACTCTAGCAACTGGGAAACCTAATCCACACACCTCCTGTGTGTTACCAGTTGCATAACTAGAGTCGATTCTCCTTTAACCTTAGGTTTCTTCTCGAGACCCTGTAGGTTAACGACTTGAAGACTTCATTGGGATTGTGAAGCCAAACCCGACTATTATCTTTGTAGTTGCGTGATCCGATCTTGCTGTTTCTAACGTGTTGAGTGCGATTGAAATAATTGGCTCGAGATTTTATATCTCCGATAGGCAAGATAGAAAAGTAATCACAAAAAAACTTCGTCTCATCGTTTTCGATTCCACAATAACTTGTTTCGCTAGTCGATTAAGTTTATTGTGAGGTGATTGATAATACTAGGCTGTTCTTCGGGAATATAAGTCCAGTTTATAAATTGGTTCCTGTTCACCTTGATTTATCAAAAGACGGAACAAAAACTCTTGGGTATTTCTATGGGAGACAGATTTATTCAATCCTATAGACTCTTTGTGAGACAGATTTGTCTATCAAGTCTTCGACTTTGGGTCGTAGCAACTCTTAGTTGTGGGTGAGATCAGCTAAGGGAATCAAGTGCGTAGTATCCCGCCGAGATCGTAGACGTAATGAGCGAAACTGTACCTTGAATCGCTGTGAGATTGATTAGGGTTCAACTACAGTCCACCCGAATTTAATTGGTAGTAGGCTAGTGTCCGTAGCGACTTAATACAAGTGTGGTGTTCAATCTGTACTAGGTCCCGAGGTTTTTCTGCATTTGCGGTTTCCTCGTTAACAAAATTCTGGTGTCTGTGTTATTTCTTTTCCGCACTATATTTTGTTATATAATTAAAATATCACAGGTTGTGCGTTAAGATCAATCAATTAGAATATCAAACCTTTGGTTGTTGATTTACATTGATTGACACTTGAACATTGGTCTTTGGTACCGTTCAAGTAACTCCTCTTATATTCAATCGGGCTCATGATTTCTATTTGCCGATTGTGGATTGAATTAATAGTTAGAGATATTGAACTCTTTGATATACTTTAATCTAGATTGAGTCTGACTGTCTAGTTGATTCTCTAGAAAGTGTATTGGAGTAAGTCCTCTCAGATTGCCAAACGAATTGTTGGGTGTGGTTGTTAGACCCCCGCATTTTTAATTGGTATCAGAGCAGGCAAACACGTTAAAGACCTCATAAGTCGGTGTTTGTAGCGATATGACTATATGGACAGTAGTGTTATCTCAATAAATGCACCACCAGATCCAGGGATTGTAGAAGTTTCTTGTATGACTGATTTAATAAAATCTCTAGAAGAAATTCTATATAAACCCCCACCAGGTTTAAAATCCCTTGAATTGTTTTCAGGGCTTGAAAAGAAACTTGAAAGCTTATCTCTTTATGTTGAGTTATACCTCTTGAAAGAACAAGAATCTCTTGACAAGCTAAATCAAGTTATGAGGAATAATATTCATGTTGAAGTCGACATTGATTTACTAATCAGTGAGAGCAATATTCCTCCTCTGCGTAATTCAATTAATTTTAACAAACTAAACGAATTACAAGAGGAGTTTAAATCTCAGTCATCTGAGTATATCACTTCAAAGCATGGGTCGATTCATTTCCCAATTCCTGATACTTACTATCAAGATAGTAGTATTGTATTCTTTTATGAAGAAGCTAAGACGTCTCTTTTTATCAAAAAAATTCCCTTCGAAGTACTCAAAACTATCTACATAAACTGTTTTTTATAAGTTCGAAAACAAGAAATCAAAAACACAAATCTTTTTGGGTTCTCTTGAAGTTATTTGATAGACTTATAAAAACAGTTCCTTGGGTGTTTCTCAACACTAAAATATGTAAGAGTTGCTGGAAAGAAACTCTTTCTTGGTGCCATGGTGAGCAAGACATTTTTCACCTCAACACATCTTGATTGTGTTGAAAGTGCATCCTCACCAAGAAATGCCATGTTATGTATACAATGAGGGAAGCACAAGAACTGGGGCACACATGGGTATGATTTTGAATGTTTGGTAACGCTATATAATTCGATCAGATTCTTCTACAAAGGTATGTCTATAAACTTGAGCAATTTTTGTGTTTGCTTAGAGTAACGATCCATGTACCTTGCTTATCGTTCATCTCTACCTAACTTGATCTATGTTTAAGGTTCCTAGACGTTTCAGTTTGAAAATAGTAGTTCGGGATGTTTGGACTTCATGGTACACCTACCAGGTGTGCATAACATCATTTAAAATCAAAATCCAGGGGTTTAAGTACGCATACCCGTTTGCATACTCCCCCAGGTCATGAAAATTCGTTTGAAAACCAGTATGCATACTTAACGTCGATTTTCGGTAAACTTGTTTTGGCCGTAACTTCTTCGTACGAACTCGGAATGACCTCATTCTTTTTGCATTCTCTTTATCTTTGAATTATCTTAAAAATTGAGATAATAAACCTTGAATTTGGATGAGTTAAGATTGTTCTTTTTCTTGTCTCTTGTTTTTGAGTGTTTTGCTCCGATTCGTCGCACTTGTTCAACTTCTCTTGGACTTGGGCACTTGGATTCTTGGAGTACTACTCTTCTAAGCTAATTTATAGCTTTTACAAGAATGTTGTTGGAGAAACACAAAGAAGGAAGTTCAAGAATGGGCAGTAGTACGCATTGCTATGTGATTCTTGAATATTCACAATCATCCTTTGTGAACTATGGTGCATGGTCAATAATGACTTTGTATGTTCTTCTTTGTTAAGAAAATATTTTTATACGCCTTTGGTAGCTATTCTTGGTGTAAATCCGTGCGAAAAAGATTGATTCTTCCCTCTAAGGACAAATCATTTTGTATGTGCATTACAAGTTTGTCTTATGTCTAGTGAATCTTCTTATGAGAATTTTGTTCTTTTGTTTTTAAGAAGAATAACTAGGGTTTGGAATAGCCATTATTGTGAGTACACATAGCTATGTCCAATGATTTTCATCTTCAATATTTTTAGATTTATTAATTTAAATTATAAAGTATTTTTTGGAAGATGAATTTTGCAATTTTAATCTTTATGATTTTATATATTGCAAATTGTTATGGGATATGTTGCTTACGTCCGTGAACCTGTGACTGTCCCATACCTGTTCAAAAGTTATCTCTATTATGTTGATATGAAAGTATTGATAGAAGATAGAATGAACTTTTGACATAACAAAAGTTAAAGCCTTTTATGTCATGTTTTGATACAAAGAAAGGATAAAACTTTTGTTTAGAAGGATTAAGTCTATTATATGTCATTGTGCAAATAATGATGGAAAATAGAATGAATCCTTGCTTATTCCGCAGTATTTGGTCGATCTCCGATCCACAATCTTTGTGCATATACTGCATTGTTCCATAAGTTTTCTTATGTTGAGCACAATCGACTGAGTTGTTCATTCTCTTATGATTAACTTAGTTGTTGCTCCGTGAGGTTCCCTATGTCGAACATGATCGACCAAATTAATCAGTTTCTTTTGGTTATTTTAGTTGTTGCTCCGTAAGTTCCCTTATATCGAGCATGACCAATTAAATTGATCGTTTTATGTGGTTAATTTGGTTGTGTATTTCAATTGATTAATCATGGTTCTCTTGTGATTAATTTGGTTGTTATTTTACGATTGAACTAACTATGGGTTATCTTGTGGTTATTTCAATTGAATATTTTTGGATACAAATTCATGTTTCCATGTGATTTGGTTGTCCAAAAGAAATCCTTCTTTTCTTGTGAAAGTAAGGTCGCCTTTATTTTTCCTTCGGGGATGACATTTTATGGGGGAGAGTTCTTTTGAACTTAAGCTTAATTGCCATATCTTTGTGGGGAGTGCGGTTGTGGAATTTTTAGGGGTTATCTTGTGTCTTCATAACTCCTTGCTGAATGCATTTAGCTTCGGATTTATGATTGCATCTAAATTTTTGTTGGTATGTTAATACACCTTTTGGTCATGATGTATCTCCGTGGAAATTTCATTAGGATCCCACTAATTTTCATACCTTTGCCAATTTTTTTGACAAAAAGGGGGAGAATTAATGTGTAGTTCACACTGCAAATACATATGGTTTACGGATCATTATGTAAGGGGTATGGTTTTGATGTTGAGATATGTATTGACTAAGGGGGAGTGATGCATATCACCATAGTGTTATTGTCAAAGTTGTGATACTATTGAACTTTGATGTTGTGTAATAATACTATGACACTGTATAACAATGATTGAGAGCATTTTATTTTCTCATTGTTATTACGGATCTTCAACAACTGTGATGCTGAACTTACAACCTTTAGGATCATGGAGTACTTGGAAGTGACGAAGATTTCGAGTCGAGTTGAAGATGGCAAGGAAATCAAGCATGTGGATAAGAAGCTTTTTTTTTTAATCTTTTTTGTAATCCATATGTATTGATAGTTTTGTCACTAAAATTGACAAAGGGGAAGATTGTTAGAGCATTGCTCGGTCAAACTCGCATGTGTTGCTATCACAAGCATGTTTGTCAATGTTAGTGATCAAAACTATAAGTCTTGATTTCTAGCGTATTTGTAGATGTCTCAGACTAGGACATAGATAGTGTAGGTGAGCTTAAATCTCTCGACGTTCATCTCATGAAGACGAAGAACTACTAAGGGGAGCTTGTGGAACTTCTTCGACAAAAGGTATGTGGAGACTTGAACTTATCTATCACTTGGAAAGTCTATTTCTACTATCTCCTATATTGAGACATAAGTCGTGTTACGATATAGTTTTCTTTATACACATTTGAGATTTCGAGCTGAGTATATCTCACTTATATATTTCTCGAAATATGTGTTGGTAAGCTTTCGCTTCGACCAAGTTCATCTTATATCATGAGAAAATTGCCGAGTAACATCTTACATGGTTTGTGTGATACAATCATTTGGTGTAAGACTTGGAAGGTTTCAATAATGATTATTTCAATATCTTGAAAATTGCTTTGATGTTAATAGTGTGTGAAAACGGCTATTGACATTATAGAAGAATGTTTCAATGATTGAAATAAAGAGTTGATGATGTAACCATCTTTGCATATAAGCATATATAGTGTGTTCGCACATTAGTGTATAAGTACATAAACCGGAAGCCAAGAGTATACATATGTGTGTATACGAAATTGGGGAAGGAGACGGGTTAAGTATGCGTACTTGTACGCATACTAGCGGAAGTTCTCAAACCGAGAATTTCTACTGAGTTTGGTTTTAGCAAAACTCTTAACTAGTCACATTAAGTATGCGTACAAGTACGCATAATAGTGAAGTTTTTGAACCGAAAATTTCTGCTGAGTTTGGAAACTTTACAAACTCAAAAACCGTTGCTTAAGTACACATACGTGTACGCATACTTAAGCTGGTTACTTTATCAAATCGGTCAAGTCCATGAACTTAAACATTTAAATCACAGGGAATGCAATCTTTGCAAACTGTGGCTATAATGTTAATGATTGATTCAAGTGAATCAAACCTATTTGATTTCAATTATGTTTTCTAAACAATTGAACAACTCCTAACTAGTTTCATTTGAGTCACTTGAACTAGTTATGGTTAAGATGAATAAGGTTGATATGAGAGTAAGTATATGGCTAACCTCGATTAACTATTTGTGAACCAACCTGGTGTACACGTTTAAGTACAGCTAAACCTAAATGAGGGTATATTTCATTTGTGTGTAACAAGCTAAGTTCGATCTAACGATTGAAAGATATTAGCTTGGTTGAATCAGGTTTTTCATCTAACGGTGAATATTGAATGCTTTGTTACAAAGGTAACTTAGATTGAAAACCTTGATTTGAAAACTATATAAAGGAGAACTCTAGCAACTGGGAAACCTAATCCCCACACCTCCTGTGTGTTACTAGTTGCATAACTAGAGTCGGTTCTCTTTTAACCTTAGGTTTCTTCTCGAGACCTTGTAGGTTAACGACTTGAAGACTTCATTGGGATTGTGGCTGGACCCAATTATTATATTTGTAGTCATGTGATCGGTCGATCTTGTTTAAGCTTCGTCGTGTTGAGTGCAATTGAAATAATTGGCTCGAGATTTTATATCTCCGATAGGCAAGATAGAAAAGTAATCACAAACAAACTTCGTCTCATCGTTCGTGATTCCATAATAACTTGTTTCGCTAGTCGATTAAGTTTATTGTGAGGTGATTGATAATACTAGGCTGTTTTTCGGGAATATAAGTCCGGTTTAACTACAGTGTGAGATTGATTAGGGTTCAACTATAGTCCAGTTCGAAGTTAATTGGTAGTAGGCTAGTGTCTGTAGCGGCTTAATACAAAATTGTTCAACTGGACTAGGTCCCGAGGTTTTTCTCGCATTTGCGGTTTCTCGTTAACAAAATTTTTAGTGTCTCTGTTTATTTCTTTTCCGCATTATATTTTGTTATATAATTGAAATATCACAGGTTGTGCGTTAAGATCAATCAATTTGAATATCCAACCTTTGGTTGTTGATTTACACTGATTGACACTTGAACATTGGTCTTTGGTAGCGTTCAAGTAACTCCTCTTATATTCAATCGGGCTCGCAGATTTCTATTTGCTGATTGCGGATTGAATTAAGAGTTAGAGATATTAAACTCTTTGATATACTTTAATCTATATTGAGTTTGACTGTCTAGTTGATTCTCTAGAAAGTGTATTGGAGTAAGTCCTCTCAGATTGCCAAACTAATTTTCGGGTGTGGTTATTAGACCCCCGCATTTTCATTGTGATACGCACACCGCCTCGATTATATATTACGCATATATATGCATTTCTCGTAGAGAAACATGATCTTGTTTGCTATCTAAGATAAGGGTTAGTCGTGTAGTTAGTTTTTCCACTTTTAGGTTAGCCGAGCAGGTTTTGGTTAGGCCAAGTCTTCAACTATGAAGTCCAAATTTGAGAAATAATCTCAACTGATTCGTACCCATATTTCCAAATTCCTTATAACTCGAGTTACATCAACTATCACAAAATCAATTGAACCAATCTTACTTGTATCAGTTCTTTCCCGTCTTCTCGGCATCGTACTATGTCCTAAACCTTCGAAGAAATCCCAACAGACCATGGTTTACCATCGTTAAGAACTTGGTTGGACCGGATGGTCGCAACATGGCCTCTAGTTAAGGGTTAAGTTAATACTTTCAGTGGAGGAGAACAGAAGACATTGAGAGAGGAGGGAAGGATAGAGTACTTACATTAAAAGGAAATAGGGTTAAGTATAACTAATTTACTCTCAATCACGAGGATGGAAGAATGTATATGTAATCTATAGAGGCGAGAGGAAAATTTGAGGCGCTGCTGGTGTTTGATGGTAACAAAAAAACAAGGGAGTTTATAGTGATTTTGTTGGACATAACTAATCGGTCAGGGACACGACATTGCTGGGTTAGTTAGGGAAACGACATTGGTCGGGCCAAGATGGAGGATAGACGGGCAGAGCTAATGTTAATTATAAATTTATAATGGTCCCAAGCATGATCTTAATCGTCCAACCTAAAATTGATCTCGACCGTCCTTTATCAATCATAGACACCACCTCTCCATAGAACATTGATATTCATCTTTGAAAAACCCGATAACATGGGCCAGGGGGCGGAGCCTCATTGATGAGTAGGTGTTGCATCCACCAAATATGAGCTCCTAAGCGCAATTTGAACTATTTTAACCCATTTTCAGCCTGCCATTACATCTCCTCAAATATACTCACAATGATGACTTGTTATCCCATTCTTCAAAATCTAGCTCCCCTAACACGAATTTTATTTCTTTAGCTAACAAATATCCCAAGATTCTGTTGATGCCCATGTACTTCAAGTCTTAAGTAGTACAAAATTTTAGGAAACACATGTCAGTTAATGTAAGAACAAGATAAGTATACCTAGTTAAGGAATAATGCTACAACACTACTAATTAGCTTTATTACTTAAAAACCCTAGACAAAAAATTTCAATAGAATTAATTCTTACTAAGATGTGGTTCACCTGGAAAGAAAGGTGCAATAAAGTTTTTGAAGATAATTCTAAAACACCCTTGAGACTGGCCTCAGAAATTTGAGACAAATATATTTCGGGTCTAAAAAGAAAGTTACACCTAATAGGAAAAAAAAAAAAAAACAACCAAGAAGACATCTACTCCCCATTTGGATGGCTCCCAAAAGAAATACCTCAAAAATTAATGTGGATGCAACATGGGTCTCAGAAATCCTCCTATCTAGCTTTGTTTTGATTACAAGGAATGATGCAGGGACATTTGCAGGAGGAAGAGAAGGACCCTCTAGGTTTAAACCCACAAGAAGCAGAAGCTATAGGAGTCTTACATGCAGCAGTTTAGGCTAAGGAGAAGCAGCTTATTCAATTATCTTCAAGGAAATAACTCAAAGATTACTTGGCGCAGTAAAGGTATTTTGGACGAAGCAAATAGGATAACAAGGAAATGCAACAACTTTTTGGATTTTCATTTTGTTCCTAGATTAGGAAACATGGCTGCGATACGTTAGCAAAATTTTCTAGGACTTCAAATTCAGTGTTACACTGAGAGATTACCCTCCAACCGGAATTCAACATAACTTATCAGTATATCTAATATTAGGAAGGTTGGCCAAACCTTCGTATTAGATGGCTATACTCATTTTGTAACCAGGCTCCTTTAGAGTCTTAATTTTTTAAGAAATATCTTATTCATAAAAAGAAAAAAGCTTTTATTATTTGACGGAAAGTCAAACTCAAAGGCAACAGTCAAACACGGTGACTTAAAATAACAACTTTGACTTCTTACATCTTCAAGCAACGGGATATTCAAAACAAAGTCAGTGTGGTGGCATTTATGAGTGAGCCTCGGAATAAAAACCATAAAATTTAATTACTTAATGACAAAAATACCAGTAGTTTTTTTTTTTAACAATTTAAATTAACTGGCTTATCCCGAAAATATTTAGTTTCCTATGTAAGTTAGAATAATTTTATAGTGTATGAATGAACGAATGTGAATACATACAATGAGGAAGAAATAAAAGCATACAAACTCAGTTTATCTTTATCCTTTTTCTCTCTTTCATTATTATTAATATTTTTCAACAACATATAACTTACATTAAAATTTATGAGTATTTGTTAGACAATATTTTTGAAAATAATGATGACAAAACTAAATAGTGTGTGTGTATTATTTTAATTTATTTAACGTATGTATTAACATTATTATAATTATGTTTTTTGTGATAAAAATAAATTTTTACGCTTCTTATAGAAATATCGTTAAATATATAAAGTTACTTTTGAAATAAATATTTTTTTCTTTTATGGGATTGTGTTAGAGGGAACATATGTTATGTGTTACATCGAATCCACAAATGGGTAAGACCGATAGAAAACCAACTTTATTAAATATATTTTATGGTTAGTTTTTTATAAGGAAGAATCTATTAATGAAAAGAAGAAGATTGAGAAGACATACTTGAAAAGGAATACCCATTTGTCTACTCTCGCAACTCTTTTTTATTTTCTATTCAACAAATCTAACTAACAAACTATAATCTATAACTTTATCAAACTCAACTAATTCTGGACTTCAATCTTTTGTGTATCATAGCCTAATTAACTCTTTTTCGATTTTTTCAGCTTTCCGTCACCCACAGATTTGCGTTTGTGGTGCATAGAGCCCACAACCTCCCTCAAACTGAACCGACAATCGTCATTTTGAGATTTGGAAATCTAGAGTTTAAAACTCAAAAAGTACTAGGTGCTGATCCGATTTGGAACGAGAAATTCTTCTTCAGCTTCAACTCGGACTCTGACCCCATAGACCTCGAATTCGATGCTTTTATTTACTGTGGGGGTTGGTTCATCAGTGAAATTACATTAGGGTACTTAAATTTTACTTCTCCATGATTTGTGGCTAAAGGATTGAAGAAAGATGGTAGAGAAATATTCGATATGGAGCTGATTTTAGAGTTCATTGGTGATGCTTCTGAGTCCGAAGACAGTATCGATCACCGGGTTGTAAGACCACCAACAATTAGAGTTGAAATGTACAAGAATCCAAAAGTATTGCCGAAGAAAAAGGGCAAAGAAGTCTTTTCGAAGCTGAAGCGTCACAAGGAAGTCGTGAATGTGCTTTCAAAAGTGAAAAGAGTCTTGGGTAGCTTTTTTTCTTCTCAAAACTAAAAAGAAGAAGTAATATATATATACATATAAGATAACTAAAAGAATAAATAAGGGAAATATATATGGAGAAAGGTGCGAGTTGATTGATTCTAATCGACTAACAACATATAACTTACATTAAAACTATGAGTATTTGTCAGACAATGTTTTTGAAAATAATGATGACAAAACTAAATAGTGTATTGTATTATTTTAATTTATTTAACGTATGTATTAACATTATAATAATTATGATTTTTGTGATAAAAATTAATATTAACTCTTCTTATAAGAATATTGTTAAATATATAAAGTTACTTTTGAAATCAATATTGGATTGTGTTAGAGGAAACATATATTATGTGTTACACCGAATCCACAAATGGGTAAGACTGATCGAAAACCAACTTTATTAAATATATTTTATTGTTAGTTTTTGATAAGGAAAAATCTATTAATGAAAAGCAGAAGATTGAGAAGACATACTTGAAAAGGAATACCCATTTTTCTATAGATTTTTTTTTCTTATCTTAACTCTCATTTTTTTCTATTCAACAAATCTAACTAGCAAACTATAATCTATAACTTTATCAAACTCACCTAATTTAAACTAATTCAATTATTAACTACTAATTAAGCAAAATCTAGCTTACTAGCTTCGAAATGAACCTATTTTACCTTATCAAGCTCGTCCCCAATTAGCTTTAGCAACTCCCATTTTGCAACGTAAAAGTACCCATTAAACAAGATGGTTCTTTGGGTATGAAGGCTCAATGTTTTAATGATGGACTTTTTCTTTCTCATAGGAAGTATAATATGGAACTTTTATACCGCACAAAGATGGACGATACAAAAACCGGTTTCTACACCCCTTCGATACAAGGGTGTTACCGGAATAGTTTAACAAGGTCTCCAAGGTCGATTTCTCAGCGAGTACTATTTGCTACTCGCTAAATGACCGTGGTGATTTGCGATTCCAAGTTGAATCTAATTTTTACAGATTACATAGGTCTTCAAGGCCGATTTTAGGAGATTTTGTAGCCGATTCCATGCCGGTTTTTTCCCCTAAGTTACTTTAGTGTTGAATAACAGAGCTGTCTAGTACCGACTCAATAAAGGACTTTGTAGCAACCTAATTTTGTGTGTTTGTAAGTATGTTCGCAGTTTATGTGTTGCGAATACTAACACAAGTATCAATTGTTTGACTTTAGTATAATTGTTCTCTGCTGGACTCATGGTCTTACGAATGAAGAATACCGTTTTTTCTTCTATTCCGACATTCTTGACTAGTACCAAACTGATAGCACAGGTTGTGGCCTTGAGGTAGAGTGTGAGTAATTCCTCGTTTTGTGACGATGTATCCCAAAAACTTACCTGAGGTCACTCAGAAAGTGCGTTTGGCTGGGTTCACTCTCATTTTGTATTTTCTCATTTTTTGAAAGATGTTTCGAAGATCTTCGACATGATCAGTTGCAACTTTTCTTTTGACTAACATGTCATCTACATACACCTCAATCGTGTCATGGATCTTATCATTGAACATGTCTTCCACTAATCTTTGATATGTTGCATCAGCATTCTTTAGTACAAACGACATCTTGGTATAATAATAGAGTCCTCTCAGAGTAAAGAAAGGCGTGTTTTATGATCCCAGGAGCCAAAGAGATTTGGTTGTATCCAGAGTATCAATCCATTAACGATATAGCTTTATGTCCCACGATTGATTTTACAAGTCGATCGATGTTCGGGAGGGGGAAGCTATCCTTTGGGCAAGCTTTGTTCAAATCATTCGAATTCGATGCGTGATTCGGACCCTCCAGTCTTCTTAGGTACTATTACCATGTCCGAGGTCCATAAAGGATATTGTGCCTTTCGTATCATCCCCGATGATTGTAATTTATTCAATTCACTTCTACTTCTGCTTGCAGCTCGGGCGCAATCCTGCATTTTAAACCGGATCCGGCTTAAACTTTGGAATCATTATTAGGTGGTGACAACATACATCGGGATCGATACCTTCCATATCATGCATTTTCATGGCAAATACATCCTTGTGTTCCTTTAGTAGAGTTATTAACCGATTTTATTCTTCCTCCGATAGCAACGACCCGATCTTTAAAAGCTTTGTCTCTTCCTTCATTCCCAAGTTAATCTCCCGAGTAAGTTCTAGAGCTGTGAAGTTCGATTTTGGATCTCCGACCGGTGTTGCTACCTTTGATTGCTATGCGATCTTATCCTCTCATGCTTCATATGACATAACAGCTTGTGAGATTATCTTCTCTAACTCTTGACCGGCTTTGATTTCTTTAGCCTTATTCTTGTTTCGACGTAATATTTGCTCGCCTATCTTCGTTTTGACGAATATCCACTTGAACACAATGTCTAGCAGCTAGTGGATCCCTGAGGACCGCAACCACACCCTTGTAAGTTGGGAACCTTAACCTTTGGTGATACGCAGAAGCGACTCTTTTGATGTAAGCTATCCAGGGTCTCCCGATGATCACTTCATATGGTGGCACGACATCTACCACGCAAAAGGTGGTAAGGGTGTCTGAAAAAGAGGGGGTACAACAACCACACCCAACAGTTCGTTTGGCAATCTGAATAGACAAACTCCAATATACTTTTAAGAGATCAACTAGACAGTTAGACTCAATCTAAAGAAAAGTATATCAAGAAGTTTTATATCTCTATATCTCAATTCAATCTGCAATTAGCAAATAGGAATTCGCGAGCCCGATTGAATATAAGATAAATAACTTGAACGGTAGCAAAGACCAATGTTCAAGGATCAATCAATTTCAATCAACAACCAAAGGTTGGATTTCCCAATTGATCGATTCAACGCACAACCTGTGATATTTCAATTATATAACAAAATATAATACATAAAAGAAATAACACATACACCAAAAGTTTTGTTAACGAGGAAACCGCAAATGCAGAAAAACCCCGAGACCTAGTCCAGATTTGAATACCATACTGTATTAAGCCGCTACAGACACCGGACTGGACTGTAGTTGAACCATAATCAATCTCACACTGATTCAAGGTGCAGTTGCGCTCCTTACGTCTCTGATCCCAGCAGGATACTACGCACTTGATTCCCTTAGCTAATCTCACCCACAACCAAGAGTTGTTACGACCCAAAGTCGAAGACTTGATAAACAGATCTGTCTCACACAGAAAAGTCTATTGGAATAGATAAATCTGTCTCCCACATAAATACCTATGAGTTTTGTTCCGTCTTTTGATAAATCAAGGTGAACATGAACCAATCGATATACCGTACTTATATTCCCGAAGATCAGTGTGACGCCCCGAATACTAAACCTGCTTAACTGAACGGATAACAACCTAATTGAAGTATCAAAACTAGATTACCGATTTTAAGAATCATAAATACATAATGTGCTAATAACAAAACCCAAACTCTCTGATATTATATATATGAAAGTCTTCCGAGTATTAAGAATATATCAATGTGTTGTTTACAGAATAAAGAAGAGTACGTATAGTAAAGAGATATAACAACACTAGATTCGATAAAGCTCTAAGCTACGAAACGGATATCTTCGAGCGCTCCATTTCTTCTGATTACTGAAAACTGAAGTGGGAACAAGTGAGCACATCATCCCAAAAGGGTGCTCAATGGAAACATGTAACTCTCAAGTAATCACTAACATGCTTCACATTTCTAAAATAATAACAGAAACTGAAAGAAACAAGAAGAATATATTCAATCAAAGAAATTATGCATCATGAAGCAAGTGTCACTCTAACCTCGCCAAACTCATTGGAGAAGACGATGCGAAAGCAACCCTAATCAATAATAATAACATCGTCCCACACAGAGTGCCCATACAAACCATGATTCAGAATATTACCATCAAGATCAGAAAGTTAGACGAACAAGTATAATATGCACACAAGTGATCTCCCTCAAATAGAATAGTATATATAATATCATAACGGATGAATTACCGCCTACTAAGATAAGATTGCATACGGATGAACTACCCCTCTACTATATTAATAAGCGTAATATTATAACGGATGAATTACCGCCTACTAATACTATTCAAACGGATGACTTACCGCCCTACTAATTAAATTAGATATAATAATATTTAAACGGATGAATTACCGCCCTACTACATAATATTGTCGACGGATGAATTACCGCCTTACTTAACTTAGCTAAGAGCCGGGGAAACACAAACACTCTTCGGCAGGGAAATATCACAATGCATATCACACACAAAACACATCGTAACAAACATCGTACATACAAATACAACATATACATTACAATCAAGGATACATGAATAGTAAATCAAAGTATACACTACCGTGCTCACTGAATAGTAAAGACTCATCATGCTCGCAGAATATAAGAAAGCTTAATGATTACAAGAAGGTTACAAGGTTCCCATCTGATTTGATGACAAGCCATGTCTACCTCTAGATCCTCAATCCACTACTTCATCCTTTGAATCGATCGTTGTTAATAAAGATTAACTAATCACACAAGCACTCTTCTAATTAGCCAAAAGGCTCACACAAGGTTCATAACATAATCTCAAACATTTCTCTAGTTATAAGCTAAGTAAACTATCTAATGGTTCTAAGCCCATTCATGGTTCTACACCTTTTCATTATCTATCTTTAACTAAAGGCTAATTCAGACTATGAGAGTCCAACTATAAAAGTAGGAAACTAGGCCCAAGTACAAGTCCACTAAACCCCGCCCATTAACACAATATCTGGCCCAATCGGGTGCAACTAACGGTCACTGACGGTCAAATGGTCAATTAACGGTCAACGCCCAAGGCTAGGTCAACGGTCGAGTCAATGGTCAAAGTCAATGGTCTACTGGTCCAAGTCAAGTCAATGGGTTAACTCGGTCAATGTCCACTGAGTCTTGTAATGAGTCGAACTGATTCAACTCATTCAGATACACTGAGTCAGTTGAGCTGACAACCTGTCTAACAGGCCATTGCATAGGCCAAAGCCTTTGCACGGCCAAGAGGGACTGTTGCACCATCATGGTGCAACACCAACACCCAACACCAAGCAAAACTCAATTACAACTTCTTCTCCTTTACTATTTCAATAACAATTTAAACAACATCTAGACTCTCATAACTATATTCTCTGAACCAAGATTCAAAACAACACTCTCTTCATCTCTTCATTTTCCGCACTTCAGACATTCATTTAAACACCACTCTAACCTCGTCTTCATTTTACCAATTCTCAATAATGTAGTCACTCAATCCCAACACTTGCAACTTATTTTCACCGCCACCAAGAAAATAATACCCTTCTCATCTTGCTTGTACAAATGCACCCAATCCTCAAATGTAAGACTATTCTTCTTATCAAGTTCATTTGGTTGTAGCTTCATATTCCCTTGTATCTCAAAATGATTGAAACTACAACTACAGACTCTACCAACTCAACTATATCTCCATTCTATTCCACCTTAACCTACAATACATCATTCATCCAATTCAGTTCCGCACCAAGTCTTCACAGCATCTCATATTTACTCTGCCATTACCTCCATGAATTCTTTTGTTCCATCAACAAAGAACATCTCTCGTCTCATACCGACCAAAGACCAGTAGTAACACCACCTCTACATCCAAAACAGTATCCATAATCAAACACTAATCCTCGTAGCTTCAACAATATCAACACCAGTCAGAATCTCGGTTCCATCTCAAAGACAATAACCACCAACATGAATCTAATATTCATCTTCTACAATCACTATCAAGGCAAACTCATTGATTTTCTCCCTCGACTACAGCCGTAGCACACACTTTAACAACTCCACCTATAACTTCCACCTGAAATCCTAGAATGAGCTCATGCCTCAACCCTTTAGGTACAAATCCATCTGTAACAGCACCATCTCAGCTTCTTCTTCCATCACATACACATTTCCAATTTCCGCAACCAACCCAATCTCAATTCAAGTTCATAACACCACAATTACTTCCACCACCAATTACATTCATCTTTGTTACCACTTGTACTTCAACTAAAATGATCACCACCTCTATATCCAACTCAATCACCTAAGCGGCAACACAAACACATGCAAATTCATTCATCTTCAATGCTTCAACACTTAACACATCTCCACTCCTTACAATTCTGTATTTACAGCTCAACTGCACATCCTCTCTATTATAGTCTTCTAATTCCTTGAACTCTTTAATTAAGCTTTACAATTAATCAAACCCAAAACCAATTCTTCTTCTTTCCAGCATCATTCAATTGACACTCAATTATAAACTAAAACCCCCATTTCTCATCTGATTTAGGGAAGAACTGGAATTCTAGTTTATCTATGAAATCAAATTAAGCTTCATACATCCATTTAGACTTCAATCAAACACAAACCCATATACTAATTCAATCAAATAACAACAATTCCAAGAAGAGAATCGAATTAACTGAAACCCTAAATTTATCTTACCGTTTCTATGAGGTTGAATCGATTCCTCGAATCAACACCACCATGAATCACCAAACCATCAAGAGATTCATCAACCTTTCTGGATTTCATCATCACAAGAACAAAACCCTAATTTGATTCAGCAACATCAACTCAGGCACCTCCATTCCGAGCTCAACCAACCACAAGACAATCACCTACTCCTTCGATTCCACTTACCGACGAGTTTCTAGCGGTTCTCACACGATAACAACTCAATTCTTCGAATTGAAGATGGACAGAAAGAGAAGGAGAGGAAGAACAGAAAAAGATGAAAGAGAAGAAGAATAAGAGAATGAAATTCTCTTCGACGCGTTTATGGTGATAAGGCCAACAAAAATGATTAAGGCACCCAGGTACAAGATAAGGGCAGCCCCAGTCGGTTTAAGACAAATTACAATTTTTCCATTCATACTAGTCTGATAATATCTTCTTCGTCTGGTATTCGTTTGACACATCCGAGTAGTCCATTCCACGTAACTTTTCGAGATCTATCCAGTGACACTAGTTTCGTATCTAGATCGTTGTTAGATTAATTTCTATTAATTAACGTTTGTTTTGAGCTAATCGAGTTATTAGCGGTTAATTCGTCTCTTAATCATCGCTAGACCAGTCAAACAACGTTGACGAGCTTGAGGGTCCTTACATTCTCTCCACCTTATAAGAATTTTCGTCCACGAAAATTGAATCGATCTACCAACCAATGCAAGTACAACTCATACTTACAAACGCGAAAAAAAATTCCAACTCGTTTCAAATGAGTTCGAAACAAAAAGAAATGAAATACAAACCTATATGTCTTTCTATAACTAAATATTAGAATTTTTAGCCCTAGAGTCAATAGACTAATTTCTTTTCAATTGATTATTGATTCTAGTATATTAGGAAATACTGAATAAGGCTCTAATGAAGTTTATGGATTATCAGTTTACTAATATAAGTAACGTCTCTTTCTTGATCTATAAATTAATGGTTCTAAATATATTTAAGGATAAGGACATTCAATAATATCTTAAGGGTACTGTAGATCTATAAGAACTACTAATAATATTCTTATAGTGTCGAATTGACTACGTTTTCATAATTCTAAATTAATTATCCTCTACTTCACTATTAGTTTCTAAAATATAATGTAATTGGTTTAACCTACAATCTTTACTTCATACTATATATACGCATAACAAGATAAGAAACAACCAATAAATCATTTTAGTTCTTGAAATCTTTTAGTGATTAAGATTTATCTCACAACCCAACTCAGTTCTAGGCTAATATAGTCAACCAAATGACACTGGTTATTCTTATTGTCGCCCATGTAAGATCTAATAGTGAGCTCTGATACCAACTTGTGACGCCCCGTATACTAAACCTGCTTAATTGAACGGATAACAACCTAATTGAAGTATCAAAACTAGATTACCGATTTTAAGAATCATAAATACATAATGTGCTAATAACAAAACCCAAACTCTCTGATATTATATATATGAAAGTCTTCCGAGTATTAAGAATATATCAATGTGTTGTTTACAGAATAAAGAAGAGTACGTATAGTAAAGAGATATAACAACACTAGATTCGATAAAGCTCTAAGCTACGAAACGGATATCTTCGAGCGCTCCATTTCTTCTGATTACTGAAACTGAAGTGGGAACAAGTGAGCACATCATCCTAAAAGGGTGATCAATGGAAACATGTAACTCTCAAGTAATCACTAACATGCTTCACAGTTCTAAAATAATAACAGAAACTGAAAGAAACAAGAAGAATCCATTCAATCAGCAAATTATGCATCATGAAGCAAGTGTCACTCTAACCTCGCCAAACTCATTGGAGAAGACGATGCGAAAGCAACCCTAATCAATAATAATAACATCGTCCACACAGAGTGCCCATACAAACCATGATTCAGAATATTACCATCAAGATCAGAAAGTTAGACAAACAAGTATAATATGCACACAAGTGATCTCCCTCAAATAGAATAGTATATATAATATCATAACGGATGAATTACCGCCCTACTAAGATAAGATTGCATACGGATGAACTACCGCCCTACTATATTAATAAGCAGTAATATTATAACGAATGAATTACCGCCCTACTAATACTATTCAAACGGATGACTTACCGCCCTACTAATTAAATTAGATATAATAATATTTAAACGGATGAATTACCGCCCTACTACATAATATTGTCGACGGATGAATTACCGCCTTACTTAACTTAGCTAAGAGCCGTGGGGAAACACAAACACTCTTCGCAGGGAAATATCACAATGCATATCACACACAAAACACATCGTAACAAACATCGTACATACAAATACAACATATACATTACAATCAAGGATACATGAATAGTAAATCAAAGTATACACTACCGTGCTCACTGAATAGTAAAGACTCATCATGCTCGCAGAATATAAGAAAGCTTAATGATTACAAGAAGGTTATAAGGTTCCCACCTGATTTGATGACAAGCCATGTCTACCTCTAGATCCTCAATCCACTACTTCATCCTTTGAATCGATCGTTGTTAATAAAGATTAACTGTTAATCACACAAGCACTCTTAGGAATTAGCCAAAAGGCTCACACAAGGTTCATAACATAATCTCAAACATTTCTCTAGTTATAAGCTAAGTAAACTATCTAATGGTTCTAAGCCCATTCATGGTTCTACACCTTTTCATTATCTATCTTTAACTAAAGGCTAATTCAGACTATGAGAGTCCAACTATAAAAGTAGGAAACTAGGCCCAAGTACAAGTCCACTAAACCCCGCCCATTAACACAATATCTGGCCTAACTGGTGCAACTAACGGTCAAATGGTCAATTAACGGTCAACGTCCAAGGCTAGGTCAATAGTCGAGTCAATGGTCAAAGTCAATGGTCTACTGGTCCAAGTCAAGTCAACGGGTTAACTCGGTCAATGTCCACTGAGTCTGTTCTGAGTCGAACTGATTCAACTCATTCAGATACACTGAGTCAGTTGAGCCGACAACTGTCTAACAGGCCATTGCGTAGGCCAAAGCCTTTGCACGGCCAAGAGGGACTGTTGCACCATCATGGTGCAACACCATCATGGTGCAACACCATCATGGTGCAACACCAACACCCAACACCAAGCAAAACTCAATTACAACTTCTTCTCCTTTACTATTTCAATAACAATTTAAACAACATCTAGACTCTCATAACTATATTCTCTGAACCAAGATTCAAAACAACACTCTCTTCATCTCTTCATTTTCCGCACTTCAGACATTCATTGAAACACCACTCTAACCTGTCTTCATTTTACCAATTCTCAATAACAGTCACTCAATCCCAACACTTGCAACTTATTTTCACTGCCACCAGTAAAATAATACCCTTCTCATCTTGCTTGTACAAATGCACCCAATCCTCAAATGTAAGACTATTCTTCTTACTGAAGTTCATTTGATTGTAGCTTCATATTCCCTTGTATCTCAAAATGATTGAAACTACAACTACAGACTCTACCAACTCAACTATATCTCCATTCTATTCCACCTGAACCTACAATACATCATTCATCCAATTCAGTTCCGCACCAAGTCTTCACATCATCTTATATTTACTCTGCCATTACCTCCATGAATTCTTTTTGTTCCATCAACAAAGAACATCTCTCGTCTCATACCGACCAAAGACTAAGTAGTAACACCACCTCTACATCCAGTGAGTATCCATAATCAAACACTAATCCTCAGAGCTTCAACAATATCAACACCAGCTGTAACTTCAGTTCCATCTCAGCACAATAACCACCAACAGAATCTAATATTCATCTTCTACAATCACTATCAAGGCAAACTCATTGATTTTCTCCCTCGACTACAACCGTAGCACACACTTTAACAACTCCACCTATAACTTCCACCTGAAATCCTAGAATGAGCTCATGCCTCAACCCTTTAGGTACAAATCCATCTGTAACAGCACCATCTCAGCTTCTTCTTCCATCACATACACATTTCCAATTTCCGCAACCAACCCAATCTCAATTCAAGTTCATAACACCACAATTACTTCCACCACCAATTACATTCATCTTTGTTACCACTTGTACTTCAACTAAAATGATCACCACCTCTATATCCAACTCAATCACCTAAGCGGCAACACAAACACATGCAAATTCATTCATCTTCAATGCTTCAACACTTAACACATCTCCACTCCTTACAATTCTGTATTTACAGCTCAACTGCACATCCTCTCTATTATAGTCTTCTAATTCCTTGAACTCTTTAATTAAGCTTTACAATTAATCAAACCCAAAACCAATTCTTCTTCTTTCCAGCATCATTCAATTGACCCTCAATTATAAACTAAAACCCCCATTTCTCATCTGATTTAGGGAAGAACTGGAATTCTAGTTTATCTATGAAATCAAATTAAGCTTCATACATCCATTTAGACTTCAATCAAACACAAACCCATATACTAATTCAATCAAATAACAACAATTCCAAGAAGAGAATCGAATTAACTGAAACCTTAAATTTATCTTACCGTTTCTATGAGGTTGAATCGATTCCTCGAATCAACACCACCATGAATCACCAAACCATCAAGAGATTCATCAACCTTTCTAGATTTCATCATCACAAGAACAAAACCCTAATTTGATTCAGCAACATCAACTCAGGCACCTCCATTCCGAGCTCAACCAACCACAGTACAATCACCTACTCCTTCGATTCCACTTACCGACGAGTTTCTAAGCAGTTTCTCACACGATAACAACTCAATTCTTCGAATTGAAGATGGACAGAAAGAGAAGGAGAGGAAGAACAGAAAAAGAAGAAAGAGAAGAAGAATAAGAGAATGAAATTCTCTTCGACGCGTTTATGGTGATAAGGCCAACAAAAATGATTAAGGCACCCAGGTACAAGATAAGGGCAGCCCCAGTCGGTTTAAGACAAATTACAATTTTTCCATTCATATTAATCTGATAATATCTTCTTCGTCTGGTATTCGTTTGACACATCCGAGTAGTCCATTCCACGTAACTTTTCGAGATCTATCCAGTGACACTAGTTTCGTATCTAGATCGTTGTTAGATTAATTTCTATTAATTAACGTTTGTTTTGAGCTAATCGAGTTATTAGCGGTTAATTCGTCTCTTAATCTTCGCTAGACCAGTCAAACAACGTTGACGAGTTTGAGGGTCCTTACAATCAGCCTAGAAATATCAATCACCTTACAATAGTCTTAATCGTATGGTAGCAAAACAAGATATTGTGGAATCACAAACGATGAGACGAAGATGTTTGTGATTATTTTTTATCTTGCATATCGGAGAATAAATCTCGAGCCAATCTTAAAGAAAATCGTACCCAAATACAATAGAAGATGCAAGATCAGATCACACAACTACAGAGAAAATAGTTAGGTCTGGCTTCACAATCCCAATGAAGTCTTCAATTCGTTAACCTACAGGGTTTCGTGAAAAACTTAAGGTTAAAGGAGAATCGACTCTAGATTATGCAACTAGTATCACACAGAAGGTGTGGGGATTAGGTTTCCCAGTTCCTAGAGTTCTCCTTTATATATTTTTCAAATCAGGGTTTGCAATCTAAGTTACCTTGGTAACGAAGCATTCAATAATCACCGTTATATGAAAACCTGATTAGTTTCAAGCTAATATCTTTCAATCGTTAGATCGAACTTAGCTTGTTACACACAAATGAAATGATCCTTCATTTAGGTTTATGTAACCGTACCTAAACGTGTACACCATGTTGGCTCAACAATAGTTAACCAAGGTTAGCCATATTAACACTCTCCTACCAACCTTATTCATCTAAACCATAACTAGTTCAAATGAATCAAATGAAACTAGTTAAAGAGTTGTTCAATTTCTATATTCGTATAGAAGTATACAAGAACACAACTGAAGCAAAATCGGTTTGATTCACTCGAATCAATTCATGAACATTATAGCCACGGTTTGCAAAGAATGCATTCCTTATAATATAAATATATTAGTTCATGTACAAAACCGATTTTAGAACTTTAACCTTCAAGTACGCGAACTGATATGCATACTTGAAATACCCGGACTGATATTGGGTTTCGCCAGTATGCGAACATGTACGCATAACACCAATCCCAGCAGAAAATCTCGGACATGAACCTTACGCCAGTACGTGTACGGGTGCGCATACTTGGTTCCCGAATTTCTCAAATGAACATGTACGCATACGGGTATGCATACTATAGTTCCCAGACATAGACAACATATGTGCAAGAGTACACAACATTTCATAATCCAATAATGGTTAAGTGTTCTAAACTCTTCATTTCAATCATTAAAACTTTCTTAGAGGATGACAATAGCCGTTTTCACACACTATTAGCATCAAAGAAATTTTCAAGTTATTGAAATAATCATAACGAAACATTCCAAGTCTACAACAAATGATTGTATCACACAAACCATGTAAGATGTTACTCGACGATTTTCACATGATCAAGATGAACTTGGTCGAAGCGAAAGCTTGCCAACACATATTCCGAGAAATATGTAAGCAAGTTAAACTCGGCTCGAAATCTCAAATGTGTATAATAGAAAACTATATCGTAACACGACTTATGTCTCAATATAGGAGATAGAGTAGAAATAGACTTTCTAAGTGATAGATGAGTTTCAGTCTCCACATAACTTTTTGTTGATGAAGTTCCACAAGCTCGCCTTAGTAGTTCTTCGTCTTCAATGATAAACAACGTGAAGTCTAACGCTCAATTACACAATCTATCCTAGTCCGAGACATTTATAAGTATACTAGAAATCAAGACTTGTAGTTTTGATCACTAACATTGACAAACAATCTTGGGATAGCAACGCTTGCAAGTTCGACCGAGTATTGCTCTAAAAGTGTCCAAGTAATCGGCTCCATCTAAAACTCTCAGTGTGACCTCTCCTTTTGGTATAGTCACTGTCCCATTAAAGCCATAAATGCTATAGGTCGACGGGATCAATATATCATCGGATAATTGCATTCTCTTGAAAGTGTCGTAACAAAGAACTTCTCCAGAGCTCCCGCTGTCGACCAGGATCCTCTTCACTCCCAACTCTTCTATCATTAAGGTTATAACTAGCGGATCCCCATGTGCTTGACCATACATCGGGACATCTTTGGCTGAGAACGTGATCGGCTGCATCATCCATTCCTCCATGGGAAATGTCTTGGCCACACTAAAGATTTCGTTTCCTGATCAATCCCTTTTGTGGATCCTCGTCATAGTCCCTTAGCCGAGGTCTAGACCTTGTGGTGATGAATGTGAGATGGTGTTGTATAAAAACTGAGTACCCCGATCAATCCTGACGTGATGTACCGGAGCATCGGGTACTAACACTACTTTCTTGACAAACTGCCTCAAATATCCGTCCCGAATTAGGCATTTAACTATATCTTTCACTTCTCGGCATTCATTGGTTGAGTGCCCCCTGAACTGATGATAATGGCAGAACTCGGGATGGCTCTTGTCTCGTTAAATTGTATTCCTCGGGTTTTTGGGTACCGGATTGCATTTCTTTTCTCCACCTCCTTGATTTTTTTTGTTTCTAGGGGTTCGTTCAATGGCGTGTACACTTTTGGTTCATAACGAGGATTTTTTTCCTTTCTCGACCCATTTCTTCTTTCGTGGACCTTTAATCTTTGGCCCCGATCTCTTATCGGGTCGCTTCGTAACTTCTTTCGGAACCGTTTCTGCTACTTTGGTTGCCCCCTGAACGCTCTTATCTTGTGTTCCATCTTGGATTTCTGCTAGGGAAATGTAGTGTTCTTGCATCTTCCGCATATCCTTTAGGGTTTGTGGCTTTTCAGTGTACAATGCCACCCATATAGGGTCCGTTTTCCCAAGTAAATTTTCGAACCCAAATATCTGCTAGTCCACAGGTACCTTCCCGATCTCGGTACATAGATTCCTCCATCTATCTATTAAATATCTCAATGGTTCTCTCAATCTTCGTGCTAATGTGAATAACTTTTTAGCCCTTAGCCTGGCGATGTTGTTATGCATGTAGGTCTCGAGGAAAGTCTCCACCAACGCACCGTAGTTTCCAATGGAGGCTTCGAGTAGGGTGTAAAACCTATCCTTAGCTTCTCCTTCCAAACTTGTCGAAAATAATTTGCACATAAATATGTCAATGCTCTTCCATTGTAAAAGTGACATCATGTACATCTTGATGTGCTCCACAACATCTCCGGTGCCATCGAGCCGTGATGGGAAAGTTGGAAGAGTACACTTCGGGGAAAATGATGCTTACTCCAACTCTCGAGTAAAGGGTGTCTTCTCTGCTTTATTGATTACTTCCGCTAATTTGTCATCTTCTCCATTTCCAACCAGTTTCTTAACCATTTCCTCAAGATGTCGGAATTTAGCTTCGGTCGCAGTAGCAGGTCTCTCGTTTTGTTGGGGTATTTCCTCATCGGTTGACGAATCTTCGGGAGGACCGTATCCCATTCTCGGGTTAATGGGCTCGGGCACAGGTCCTTGGTGCCGAGGAGGTTCGTGGACGTACCCTCATCGGGTCCGGGTGTGATCGCTTGATGTTCCTCGGCTGGATGACCCTCGCGAGCTCGACCCTTGATTCCTAAGTCGATGGTTCTCTTGCTCAAGTGTTATATTTCTCCTTTGTAACTCCCTCATGAAATCCTCATGTCTTCATTGATTTTCCAAAATTACCAACAAGGTTGGGTATGTACTCTCATGACTAGATGGATCATGGTGGTTATTTCCTGGTACCGCTGGTGGTATCACTGGTGGTATTACCGGTGGTGCTCAGGTATCATTCCTCTTTCCCAGTCGAATCTGTCGTAGTCGCTCCTTTTTCCGATCTATGGCTGTCTGATGTTCAGCGTGCATCCTATGCCGTCGTCGTGCTTCCTGTGCTAGTAGTACTTCCGATCATCATCTTCGATGTCGGATGCGATGAGTCCGTCTATCTTGTTTTCTGGTCTCCTCTGACTCGGCTTGATGCGTGTTAGGAGAGTGTTGTCATCATCCCGACCCAAATTAACTTCCTCATTGACTGTTGTCATTCCCGCAAATCGGTACTAAGATCTCCTCGGTTCGCTTTCGGTGGCTACTTTCTTTTCGTGAATTACTATTCTTGTTCGGTTCCTCGAAATCTGACGGTTCAAGCTCTTGTACACCGGGGTCGTACCTACTTTCTCCTCCGAGAATTATACCTACGTCCACGGGGGTGAAAGGATGATCTTATTACTTCTTTCAAGTTACAATGGTGATAGCTCTCAACACTTCTTAGTATCTCCCCTTACTCACTTACAAATCACTTGTCCATTTCTCTACACAAAGGTCTATATTTATAGGCTAAGATGCTCATATAACGATATTACAGTGTTGGTCATATTATATCTTTCTTGATGGTCCTGTCGGGTAATCACTAATATCTCATTCCGATACTCTGTTCCCGACTATGTATTCCTCTGGAGAATGGGTCTCCCGATTTATTTCTTCTCGGCTCACGTTCGTCTTCGCCTAAAGGTAATGGTCCCGATGTCCCTCAATCCGATATTTCTAATCTGCCCGATCCGAGTCTGCCATCCTCTGCATCCGCGCTTGTCGTGATGTGACTCTTCTACTCCTACGCGTGCTCTGTCAGTGCATTTAATGCCTTGTTCCTCGATTCAAAACCTATTGTTGAATATGGTTTTTACTCTACACGTGTTTACCTCTCCTCCACATGCAGTAGATACTTTCTTTTACTGTACCAGATACGATAGAATGATTCCATGCTTCGCTTTGCTTTCTTCCTTGATGGATCACAGCTTAGGATTGCGCCACCTTGACTTGCCAACTTATTGGTACTACATTGATATATGTACAAGGCAGTACTTAACGCCTCATATGTTTGGATGATCAAGGACATATTATCCCAATCCTAACGGAAGAAAGGTAAAAGAATTACAAAAGAGTCTTGTGTTGATTAGACAAGGTCGTGCGAAAGTACCCGGCGTAGGAGTATCATCTACAAGAATACTGATAAAGCTTAATTCTTGTTTGTATGGAGGTAGCTACAAGATCTGAAGCTCATCTCAATGATTGCAAAATTTCCCACAACCTTGAGGATTTGCCAACTAAGGTTGGTGCATTGGGTGACGCAAATCATTGTTGTACTTTTTATCAATATTCTGTGGGTGTTTAAGATGTAGAAAACTTCCATTAACATGGGAGTAAAGTCTGCAAAAATTAACAAGATTAGCCAGATTTATGGAGGGGTTAGTCGGGTGTAGAATCTGAAGATTCTAATTAGTTAAAAACGATAAGTAAAAGAGGGATAAGTGTCGAATTGCTATTCATCCCCATGCCCCCATCGGGATTTGCTCCCATCAAACATTTTCACAGTTATTTCTAGTATTTGCTCAAAATTCACAACTAAAGTTAATTATAGCTTTGGCTTGTGGTGGATGCTTAACTGAGAAAAAGAGTTGCAATGTAGAATGTTTTGATGGGAATATATGCATATTATGCCTTATCGAGACCCATCCGAATAACAGTACCCTGGATGCTTTACTTCTCACCCTTCTTTCATTTGTTCTAAATTCGGATTCCTTGAGAAGAAGAGAAATATAGAAGGGAAAAAAACTAGAATACTCAAAGAGTATCTCTCAGTTTAAGGAATATCAATATAAGTAGTAGCCCTTTTGGTTTTGGAAAATGCAAGAATGCTATTAGGGGGTGCCAAATTGCTTGGGGTGTACCAATCCCTTACCAAAATGATATTTTGTTCTATACCCATTTTGGTACACCTCCAAACAATTTGATACCCCTAATAGCAGCCTTGGGAAAATGAGATAATTGGATTGGATCTTGTAAATATGCAGCCCCGCAGGCGTGGCGGACACTGACTTAGATGGTCATGGAAGTATGGAGAGACCCACAATTTGTCTGTTTAACAAGAATCGTTTTTTGGGGACCATGGTTTTTTTGGGGGACCATGGTTTTTTTGGGACTAATGTGTTCGGTTAGAAAATATTTTTTGCAGCGTAACCGACTTAGGTTCGGTTGAGAAATATTTTTTTATGACGTAACCGAACTATTGTTCGGTTGGAAAATGTTTTTGCAACTAAACCGAAATATTGTTCGGTTGGGAAATGTTTTTTTCAACTAACCGAACTTATGTTCGGTTGGGAAATGTTTTTGCAACTAACCGAACGTATGTTCGGTTGGGAAATGTTTTTGCAACTAATTTTTGCAACTAACCGAACTGACCAGTTCGGTTGGGAAATGTTTTTTGCAACTAACCGAACTTACCAGTTCAGTTGGTAATTCTTTTTGCAACTAACCGAACTTATGTTCGGTTGGGAAATGTTTTTTGCAACTAACCGAACTTATGTTCGGTTGGGAAATTTTTATAACTAACCGAACTTATGTTCGGTTGGTAAAGGTTTTTTGCAACTAACCGAACTTTTCCCCAAAAAAACCATGGTCCCCCAAAAAAAACCTCGGTCCCCAAAAAACGATTCTTTAACAATCAGTGACTGTGAGAGCCCGCCCAACAATAATAGATGGACCTTTACATATCAAAGTACCAAGCAGAGTGCAAAAATAAAATAGACAAAAGCTGGCAGGCATACAAAGTTAGTGAAAAGATATAAATCACATGATGAAGACAACCAAACAAGATAGTTTACGGTTCCCCGCAATTCAGGTCAGCCATATACTCGTAGAGAATACCATCAAGCAGCAGAGGCACTTGTATTGCATCTAAGCCATCTTCTACATGCCCTAACCAAGGTTCAAATGTGAACAACACCATAGAACAAGTCGGGGGAAATACACGTTGCTAATGACGGGTACAAATCCAAAAATCTAACGGGCAGAATTATTTTGTTTTATGTGGATTGGTATCCTTCCTAGTAAGTGGCATCCGCTTTTAGCAATCACGACAATATACTACAAAATTTTCCAAGCTTAAGCTCGTAAGTTTCTATGCTCCCGGAAAATAGTTTTTTTCCCTCTCACCAAGAGTTGTGGCTCCGCTGCTAGTCGCATTTACACGAGTCCATTTTTGTGCATGTACCCCTAGAAAATGTATGTTTGACATTATAATTTGATGAAGAAGGATCCCCTCACACCTTTATTATCATACTATCTTACACGTTGGACGTCATTTTTGCGAATAAAAATGAAACCGTAACGGATTTGAAGCTAATATTTTGGGGATATGTTCCTCTTACCAAGTTCCACATGCCACTTAAAATGAGCACATTCCGAAATATAAAACCTCACAATCTACCGGTCTTAATTTCGACGGCCAGAAATCCGTTGATTTTCAACGAATCATTTTTGGTAGGTATGTTGAACTTGATAAGAGGAACATATTCGCAAAATATTAGCTTCAAATCCATTACGGTTTGGTTTTTATTCACAAAAATGACGTCCAACGTGTAAGATAGTGTGATAATAAAAGTGCGAGGGGATCCCTCCTCTAATTTGATTGGTGATAACTCGATTACTATTTATGTTTAAATGTTGACCCTGATTAAATAACTGTCAATAATAAATCAACTAATAAAATTGTCGGTTGCCCCATTTGTTAGAGACTCCTGTCTGTCTTGCATGCACCATTTTCGTTTCTTGGTGAGGAAGGACTATTCAATGATTGCATTGACGGTTGTCAAATATGCATTTAGTTATCATGCACCAAATCACTAGTCATGATTAGCTCGGGCGACTGGAAATTAGATGTTGAAAATCCGCGCTAGCAATGAATATTTGCCAACTTCTTCTCTCCTCACTTGGTAGATTTTTCTCATGCTGTCGTCAAGTGTCGGCGCTGTTCTTTTTTCAAAATTAGTATGAAGGTGTTTTTTTGCCGAACTATAAGACAAATGCTATCCCGTACCATTTTACGGAAAGCTATCCCGCTCAAACATCTTCTTTATCGTTAGATGATCGAATCAACGGTTGGATTCGCGTTCAAGAAAGGACCCACCACTTTTAGGAAAGAACTCACCATTTTTCCTAAAGGGTTCAACGATGTTGGATCTGGATTTTAGCGTGATCGAACGACAAAGAAGCCGCTTGAGCGGGATAACTTCCCGTAAAACGGTGCGGAGACAAGATCCTCAAACTATAATACTGTTGTCACACACCCTTTTGTCTTTGATGTAACTTTAATAATGAACTCCCTCCCTTCCAAAATCTTTTAACCATTTTCTTGAATTTAGTATAATAAGGTTGTGCACATTTTAGGACAAGCATGCACCATGGTAAAAGAACAAATGTACTTTTCGGTACGTGTAGAAGGCCAAGTGTTATAGTAATATGAGTCTAATATGGAACTTTGGAAATTAACCTTCTAAAATCAGAATTATATGGAGCTGCACAAGGAAACCAAGCAAACCCACAAAGCAGACTGAAACCCAAAAACGGAGCTTTTTTATTTTTTATTTTTTTATTTTTTTTTATTTTTTTTTTCGAAATGTGAAATTTTATATTAAAGAGAAAACTGCCAGAGGCAGAGTACAACGCATAATCGAATAGATTACTGACAGCAAAAAAAAGAAAGAAAAACAAAAGGAGCTAGTTATGTAAAACAGCTTTCCAATTGTGAATAACCTGGATACTATCAACACCCTTGAACGTATTCGTATTTCAACTCCAAATAACTAGAGATTTCTTAACCAGAACTATGACTTCTTCCACATCTTTTGGCCTTCCACCAAATACTCTATGATTTCGTTCATTCCACACATTCCAAGCAATTGCAAAGTGCAGTATATTCCAAACATGCTTGCACTTACCAGTAAAGACGTTGTTATCCCAAGCTTCTAACAGTTGCAGTACGGTACCAGGAAATCTTCAGCGATTTAAGGAAATAATCCCAGATTTTGAACGTGAATGGGCAATGCAGCATCAGATGGTCAAACGTCTCCAATGCATCATTACAAAAGGGCAGGCCGTACTATCCAGATTAACTCTGTGATGCATAAGCATTGCTCTCGTAGGCAGCGACCCATGGCAGATAGCCCAAACCAGAAAGTTTGCTTTTGGAGGAATATAGTTTCTCCACAGAAACCTTGAAAAAGAGCAATCTGGCACGTTTCCAGCCAGGGTATCATAGCAAAGTTTGTTGTTGTAACATAAAATGTTGTATGTTAGATTTTGATTTGCTAAATAAAAAAAGGGATATTTTGACTTTGGGTCACAACAAAGTGACCAGAGTTGCGTTTGGGTCACCTCAAAATTTTAATTAGAGTTTGGGTCACGAGACCGGCGTTGACCGTCTTGACAGTTATGAAATAATTTATTTTTTTAAAAATAATTTTATTTACTTAACACCGTTAGTTACCGTTAGCACGTGACTCACACGTGTTGGTTAGAACCCCACTTGGGCACATCTGACGGTTCAGAAGAGATGCAATCTAACGGTTTGCGTTATTTGCCCGTTATCAGACCGTTGGTCTGATGTTCAAACCCCTATAAGTACACATAAATCCTTCCATTATTCCACCAACTCATTTTCACACCTGCAGACAGCTTTAAGCACCTTTTTTTTGACGCAATCAAGAGATCTCAACATGGAAAAAATGAAGAACAAAGACATACAAGAAGATGAGGTAATTTATCCATAATCAATTTCACACACACCTGTAAGTTGTTTTTATAAGGCATACACAAGTTAAGTTTCTAATTTGATTGTAGGTATGTCAGATATGCAATGACACAGGTCATACATCCCTGGTATGCCAAAGAGATACTCAAACTGTCACAACCTACTATGCAAAGAGTGTGCAAAGAAAATACTAAGTTGTGCATCATGTGCTTGTTATGAATGGATTGTCGATGCCATTACTGCTTACAATGGAGGCTGTACAATGAAGAAAACTCATTTGACTGACAAGCAAGAAAATGTCTTATGTGCTGAGTTAGAAGATAAACTAAATGTAAGGAGTTGTTTTCA
Organism: Papaver armeniacum; assembly: GCA_023531295.1. Classification (NCBI taxonomy): domain Eukaryota; kingdom Viridiplantae; phylum Streptophyta; class Magnoliopsida; order Ranunculales; family Papaveraceae; genus Papaver; species Papaver armeniacum. The sequence continues at coordinate 4,838 of JAJJWW010011231.1, read as the reverse complement.
TTGTCACAAAGACACTCATTTGGCATATGAATGCCCATGGAAGTCAACCAAATGCTTCACTCCTCGCTGCAACAACACTATGAGTTTATTTACGTCAAGACAACAACATAGTCTAGGTGATAAGTTTCTAAAGTGCAATGTTTGCAGTGCTTTCAAATGGGTTTATCGTAAATCGACTAAACTAGTAGCTGCTAAGGCAATGATGCAGTGGACTTATACCTAATGCTAGATATAATATGTGTAACTGTTATCTTGTAATAGTTATGTAATCATGTGATGCAATGATGTAATGAACTTAAACCAAGAGTAAATAAAAGAAGTATTTTCATAAAAAAGGAGATTAAAGTAACACATGCCATGTTTTCTAAAGAAAGTAACATGTTCTCAGCAAAATATCCATAAAAAACTAAGAAAAAACAGTAAGGAAGAGATTAAACCAGTCCACATTCATATTATGGAAGTGTTTCTTCATTGGCCTACTGCTCTGGGGTGCCAAACCAATCCATCATCCTTGGCCTCTTTCCTCTTCCAGATGTTGAAGAAAATGCACCACCTCCTCTGCCACCATAATTACCTCTTAAGAAGCATCCATCTAGTCCTGGTATAGGATTTACCTACATTGAACAACAGGTAATATATTGTAAGTTCACAAGAGACACAAATTGCAAGACAGATAAAAGGTTAAAGCAGATACCTGCACTGGTGTTGGTTCTCTAGTCAGTGTTGGTCCCCCATCTTGCAATATTCCTACACCCACAATTCTCCCATTTCTTCTGTGCACCATCTTCCGTCTTGCCCCTGCCTCTTGACCCTCTTCCTCTCAGTGCACCAACCCTGGAATTAGTGGATGAGTTGCCAACACCCCTTCCAAAAGCAATTGTTGTAGATGTTGCAACTTGAACTGGTGGGACTGGTGGAGTAATAATTTTCAGTGGAACTGGTGCAGTAGCACCACCTCTACCTCCTCTAGTTCCTCTTCCTCCCCTGCCTCTTTTCCCGGTAGTAGTTGGTAATGCTTTGGTTCGGATGTTGGTGGGCCCTGATGGCGCAACATTTGAAGATGGTGCAACATTTGAAGTTGATGCATGAGTAGCTCCACCTCTGCCTCCTCTAGCTCCTCTTCCTCCCCTGCCTCTTCCACTAGTAGTTGGTAATGCTGGTTCAGATGTTGGTGGAACTGATGGCGCAACATTTGAAGATGGTGCAACATTTGAAGTTGATGCATGAGTAGCTCCACCTCTTCCTTTTCTAGTTCCTCTTCCTCCCCTGCCTCTTCCTATTCCTCCTCTAGTTCCTCTTGAGGTGGTGTCTTACTGCATAGGTTCATCTGCGAGATGCTAAAGGTGGTGGTGGCCTAGTACCTGGATTAGGCCTCACATGAGGCCCTGTGTAAGTTTCTGGAGCTGAAACATAAAAAATTGATTTAGTAAGCCCAATGAACAAATAAGCCAATGAACAAATAAGCCAAAAAAATTACCTTGATGTTGATCTTCAGCTGAAGCTCCTTTACAAGTGCTCCTGTTATGACCATACACATAACATCTACCACACATGTATTTTCTTTGTTGCCACCTTCATCCTGTCCTTCTTCTTATGCTTCTAGGTCTACCTGGTGGTCTACCACATTTAGGAGGCTTTACCTCCCGTGAATTCTGCATAAGTCAGATGTATGTGTCAACATGTAATCATACAGAAAGATTCAAAGAAATGAACTTCTTAAGATTACCTTGGCCCATAAAGCTTGGTGATTTAGAGGTTCAATAGAAGGAGCATACAAGTCTCTGTATGTGTCAACATGCATGTAAGAGTGCACATACCTGCAAACAAATGTACATACAATGTAAGAGAATACATATCTAAGTGTAATTAAGTTTTAGAAATGACAAAAAATTGTAACAAAAAAGTAACTTACTTCTTATAACTCTTTGGTCTTGCACGTAGACCTGCATGAGACAAAGATGCACACATGGTATTCCACATACTTGCCATGAATTGCGGGTGCAAGTATCTTGTTCAGTTCACCACCCATGATATGTCCTTCTTGGTGTCAAAAACTTGCCAAATATTAACAGATGAAGGTTGTGTGGTGAATTGATGGCTAAAATACAAGTGCTTCTTAACAATTTCTGTCACTCTAGGGACCACTTCATCATCAGTCATTTTCTTACCCACTTGCTCTCTATCATAGAAAATTCTCATCATAAGCAAATGAAACTTCTGAACTAACTTACATACAGGCAGCCTCCTTAAATCAAGAATCCATGAATTAAAAGCTTCACAAAAATTTGATGTCACATGCTCACACTTTGATGACCTATCAAAGTAAGCTCTTGCCCATGTCTCATCTGGTTCTCTGTCAAACCACTCTGGTGCAGATTCTTTGGCCTCTTTGAGTCTATCCATCCAAATTTTATGACCTACCTCACTAAATGACCTTGCTGCTCTCCATGTCATAAACTCAAGGTTCTTGCCAGGATGAAGCTTCTTAAAGTTCTTGTAAAGATGTCTAAAGCAGTACCTATGATAGTGATTTATATCACTGAAATTTACGGCAACACCTTCAATCAAACCCTTTTGCCTGTCACTAATAAAAGTCAAAGCCCTGGGATGTGCCTTCAATTCCTCAGCCACTAAACTTAGAAAATGAATCCATTCTTCCATACACTCTGACTCACAGATGTATATAGCAATGGGAAAAATACCATTGTTGCCATCAAGGCATGTGATGGCCAACAAAGTACCACCATATTTTCCAGACAAGTGGCATCCATCTAGTCCTAGAATAGGTCTTGCAGACTTCACAAAACCATCTAATGACACCCTATATGCCACACACAGTGACTTAAACTTCTTAGTTAAAGGGTCAGTTGTTAATTTAACAATATTTGTGGGATTGTCCTTCAAAAGTTGCTCACATAATGCAGGAAGCAATGCATACCCTTCCTCATAACTACCCAAAATTTTCTCATTACACAGATGATAAGCATGCCAAGCAGTATAATATGAAATTTCAACCTTGTGATTCTTCTTTACCTCAGTCATGAAGTCCCTGGGCTTGTAGTTTGGATGTGCTTTGAAAGATTCAAGCATCACCTTGGATACCCATCTTGCATTAGCCAATGGATGCTTGAGACCATGAATTGCCTCACAAGTGTGGATAAAATGACCTGAAAATTCAAACAACACAAATAAAAATTAGTTAGTTCACAAGTTATACAAATTAAAATGACCTAGATATATAACTGGACATCTTACATTAAACAAATTACTAACCTTTTTTGCATTCAAATGTTTGCTTATCAGAAAGTACAGAGCAGTAAACCCTCCATGGACAAGTCTCATCTTTGCATTTGTATTCTTGCTGCTTTTTCTTGTTTCTCACTTGGACAATGGAATGGTTCAGGTCAAGTGCTAGATTCTTTAAATAGTCCCTACAATGTTCTTTACTCAACCATTGCTGCCCAACAAACAGTTTCTCCACAAACTCTTGACCTTCAGACAACTTGTGATCTCCATCTATGTTGTCAGTTTCTACAACATATTCCTTGAATTCTTCAGTTGAGTCTAGTGTTGCTTGAATCTGACAAGTTAGGTTGATCTCTTCATCATCATCCATCTCAGGTTCATAAAGAAGTTCTTCATCATCACTCTCATCGGTTCATCAAGAAACTCATCCACATTTACTCTCTCATTTTTACGAGTTGCTTTCATTGTACGGACACTCGCAAATATATCTTCATCATCTAGCTGTGACATCACTTCATTGGGGTCAACAATAGTAGATGCTTGACTTTCAGATATGCTTGACTCCACTTGAATGGCCTTTGTAGAAGTTTTCTTTGGGTCCAAAATGGGCAGAAAATCCAGGTCTTCTTCAGGTCTATAGTCAGGCATCTTCTCCATGTTAGGATGCTCAAATTTGCACTTTTTCCGACAACATAACCACCTTTAGTGGGATAGTATGTAAGTAAATCATTCATTGTACCTGTATTTAAATATACACAACCACCAAAAGCAATTAGAATAATCATTCTAAATCATTCATTGTCACATCTGTTCCACATTTACCATTATCCTGTAGTACAGTTAAAATTTCTTCAAAAAAGCCATCTATTGACAAGCAGACAATTATTGAAAACATTCACATAACTAGGTCTCAACCACACACGACAACTTTCCAGGACACAAATTATCATCAATAGGACCACAATACTCCCACCCATCACTAAATTAACAATACTATGTACCAATTTTTAACATAAAGTACCAATCGACAAAAGTAAAGAAGGAATCAAAAAGAAAACCTAAAAAAATCCTGGAACACAACAAAACCCTAAAACACAGAGGAGAAAACAAATTTGACCCAATTAAAGTACTTTTTCTGCAAAGAATATCACTCATACATATCATTAAAAGGAAAAAAAACGAAAACCCCCAGATTAAATTTAAGCAATTAGGGATTTATTTGACTTACCTCAACTGAAACACCAACTTTAACCACGAAATCTTGTAGATCGACTGATAAACTAACCGGAATCAACCATTTCTATAATAACACGATCTGATTTTTTGATTTCAGGCAAAAATCGCCTTTGCAGTCAGCTTAGGAAAGAAAGAGAAGAACAGGCTAGAACTAAAACATGATTTAGGTTAAGTTAAGCCGTGTATTTCTTTTAGCCACACACCTGTCAAACGGAACGTTTGATGGCTTGGTTAGTAAATAAATCAAACTTTCTATTTGTTTTGGTCATTTCCTTGTTTAACCGACTTTTGTAATCACAACGCGGTCAACGCCTAGGTCTCGTGACCCAAACTCGAATTAAAATTTTGGGGTGACC
>JAJJWW010011230.1:0-12791 GCA_023531295.1 Papaver armeniacum | reverse complement strand
ATTCAACTCGGTCAGACCGAGTCAGGGAGAGTCAAGGTCTGTCAGGGTGAGTCAGAACCGGGTCAAGGTTCAGCTGAGTCAGAGGCTGAGTGAAAGTCTAACTCATCTGAATGGTTAAGTTGGTATTGGCCAAGGCCATTTGCACAGGCCATATCTCAGCTGCACTATCATTGTGCTTCAAGTCTTCACTGCCAGTCATGATGGCCCTTCACAACCACAAGCTAAACCTCCACTGGTAAAAATACCATGATTCCATTTCTTCCGACCTTCCCTTTCCCGCTCTTACCGCAATTCTAGTTCACATCATCCCATTTTCTACGCAACACGACCATTGCTCGCATTTACCGAATCACACGACAAAAGCAATTCTAGCTCCATTCATTCAATTCCAATTCCTTGCTCTCCATCCTGCAACACGGTTCCAAGTCCCACCAAACAATCACATTCTTTGCTCATAGCACCGCAACCGCCCGCAAAGCCATCTCACCAAGCACCTAATTCATCTCGGAACCCATCTGCTGCGGCACCAATCCTACAACATCTCCATTGAGCCATCTCGCTTGCTTGCCTTTGCTCGCTCATCCCACACGACTCACTGCCATACTCACAGCTGCATTACTATCAGCTCCATAGCCACAACACACATCTCCACTCTCACCTGCTATCCATTTCTCTGTAACATTAACTTCAGTTCACCAGCAGATTCAGTTCAAGGCCATCATACTTGCATGTATTTCAGCTGCAATAAAACCCTTACACTGCACCTTTACCAGCCTGCCATAATTGCTGCCATAAATACCAGCTCAGGCCATAACCTTGTCAATCTTGTTTCTCCATTTCAGTTGCAACCAATTCCATATCCACTTGCAAACCCATTCCATTATAACCTCAAGCCTTCAAGCCATCACTGCACACAACCAGCATTAGTCACAGCTGCAATCACAGCCTCATTAGCTCAAATTGTAGTTTCTCGGGGCCACAAACTCAATTGAATTGTATTCTTTGAGAACCCAAAATCATCATTTATCGACCTTCTCCCGGCTTCCTGTAATAGAAACATCACTCCCTTCTTCATGCAACTTCTTCTGAATCACAACATCAAATCACTTCTCCTCAATAATAATTTCAACATTCCATTATAGCACCTCAATTAACAACGGTAGTCACCCACACGAAGCCCATTCTCGTCTTTGAACCAACAACGTGACATCTTCTTCTTCTTCTTGTCGTCTTTGCCATCATATATTCAACCGAAAACCCTTTTAATATATGGCAACAACTAGCTGTTCTTCTTCATCGAATTAACCATCGAGAAGAATTGAAACCTCATTCTTCTCGAAGTACACAATTTCGAATCACACCCAACCTTCGGTAATCCCTGTCATCTCGGATCCGATCGAACCACGATTTCAAAACCAAAATTGATTTAGATTCGGTAAAATGTTGCATCTTCCTTCTCCTTCTCGATGGTCGAACCCAGAACATCCACCATCTCTCGCCCGGTAGCGTCATCGCCATCATGGTAGCAACAGCCCGATCACCACGAGCATCAACACATATTCTGTTCCCCAAACAATTCCTCCCCGCCATACGCGACCGATCACGAACTCCACTCACGGATCGAGCAACTCCTTCTCAAACCCTATAATCCACCAAAGATCATCGATCTCGGCCTTTCTTCTCTCGGCTATTGATTTGGTCTCCCTTTCTCTCAATCAATCGAACCACACGGTAACTTCTACGTCTCAATCGATTCTTACAGTGCACAAGCTTTTCACTCTCAACAGCACCACCGCCATCGTGAATCCATCTTGTTCTCCATCTCTTCCCATCATCTCTGTAGTCTCTCGATTCTCATTCAATTTCTCAGCGAACCCTAATTTCTCCATTTTCGATTTCTCTAGCTGCTGCTTTTAGTTCCAGGTGAAAGTGAATGATTGAGAGGTGATGATCGAGTAATTTAGGGTTGTAGGAAAAACGGATTGATAATGATACCCTACTGCATAGGCTAGGGGACACCCCAGGGATAATTACACCCTCTGATAAATGATAAGGGGTACCCTGATGACAGCCCCCTTTAGCCTTGACTGGGCCTGGCTTCAGTACTCCTCCAAATTGGGTTACCCCTTAACCTTAACTGGGCTCCATATATCAATCGCACAGTGAAACCTTTTTGACCTTTTTGCCCTTTTTGGCTCAAATAGAGTAATTTCTTCTTCTTTTCTCCCGTGCGACTCCAAAGTAGCTACAAAACTCAAAACAAGCATAAAATACATAATTTACAAGAAAAATAGCGAAGAAAGCATAAACAATAGATAGTAAATAGGATGTATTCTACACCCTATCAATACATGTGCTAATAATGATTAGGGTATGAATATTCAAGGTTAGGGCCATGAGAAGGTTCATAATACTCCCTAAAATCATCATGGACTGTGGGGGATTCATATTGTGGAGCATGCCCGTAAGCAAGCTCTCTGATGGATTTGTTTTCATCCCCAGTTGCAGACCAAAATCCTGACATGATCTAGCAACTCAATGTGAACTCAAAAAGAAGCATAGCTTAGCACACATCAAGCATGTATAACCAATGATGTTTTAAAAACAGGGAAGGTAAGCCCAAGTGATGCAATGTGTTGCTGCGAATGTGCAGCCCAAGTTATGCAAAGCCCAGTTGTAATGGGCTCAGTTTTGTTGCACAACTCGGTTACATGACCCGATTTATGTGGGCTTCAGCTTTGTGCAGAGCCCAGGTTACGACAGTTGCACAGCCCAGTTGCTATGCAAAGCCCAATGCACAGTGGGCTTTAGTTTGGTTTAGGTCGGCTTTGGTTTATGTAGGCTTTGGTTTGTATGGGCTTTGGTTTGTTGTACAGTGGGCTTTGGTTTATGTGGAGAACAAGTTGCACAGCCCAGTTTATGGGTTCCATCCCAGCTTATGTAAAACCCAGGTTGTGTGCAAATGCACAAAGATCAAGTCAAGAGTATTGTGCAGGCCAGGGGAACTAGGGTCTATGAAAATTAGATTTCAGGGATTCAGACACCCTGACTCAGGCTTAGCACATCGAACAATGAATTCAGCTAACAGAGATTTCACTCAAGTGCCACAGATAGATGCATCAAGATACCCTCGCAACTAGTTGGGGTTATGCATGCAGACACAGTGTGTGCAGAGCTGTTAGGTCAACTGGTTCAGTTGACAGCAAGCTAGAGAGACTAAGTTGCAGCTCAGCTTATGCATAGGACAGCTCTTGTTATGTGGATTTTAACACAGATTTAAGCGAAACACAACAGATGACACACTAATGCAATTACACAGGAGGCTTGAGAGTGCACAGGGTAATGAGCATGCAAGGGGTTTGGCAAATGCCATTTTCACTGGTTGTGTACCAAAAAGGTAAGGTCGATGGCTCAACAGGTTCAACAATTTTTTTCGATTTGCACCATAAATAGCCACACAAGTCTGTCAACAAGTTTGCATAGGTTCGCAGGCTTACACAGCACAGTTAGGCACAGAGTCGCAATGCCCAGAACAGTAATGCATAGAGCACAGGAAAGCTCAAGATTTTATCGAGGTGATCGCGGCTCAATAGGTTCAACATGTCAGCATGCTATTCATGGTTTCACTGATCAAAAATGTGCAAAGATGCGGGGCAGGTACAACAAATGAGTAGATGATTAATTTAAGCACTTTACATCAGTTTTGACATGCCACAGAGAGTGTCAACTGGGTCAGTTGACTTCAATATTCACTGATCATGCACAGATATGCAAGGATTCACAGGGTTTGTGGTAGACTTGGCTATCCAAGTTGTAACACAATCTCAACAGCTATAGGGGCTGGAGCTGGGCTCAGAGCAATGTAAGTGTCTTGGGTACAGAACACACAAGCACAAGGATTTCGGTGTGAGCAATACCTAGCAAGGCACTAGTTTATCATGCATAGATGGTGTATCATGCACATATTCAGAGGTATTCAGCCAAATTTCAGTGTTTCACAGATCAGTAACAAGTCTGGCTAAACTTAAATTCACAGCTCATGCATCACAGAATCATGTTTGTGCATATCAGGGTATGCAAGAAGCAGGGTTGAAGATGCCAGCTGGGGTTTGCAGCTTAAACTCACAGCTTCAGGGGCTGGAGTTAAGCGCAAGTCTTGATGAATCCAAGGAATCACAGCACACTTACACAAACAGCACAGCTCAGGATGGCTTATGCACAGATCATGGCATTCTCAGCTAGCATGTGGGTAGGTCAATACCAACAATGTGTATTTGCAAGGCTCAAGTTATCATGCAGTCAAGGTGGTGCTTAGGTGAGCTACAATCGACTTCAGGGGTGATTGCACACAACACAAGTTCAACGGGGTCGAGTTGACCCTTTTGGTTTTCAATGGTTATGATTAGGGTATGCGGAATCAATTAGGGTAGTTGATATCAACCAGCCTAGTTGATATCACACAAGGTTTGTAGCAAGTTTGGTTGTACTTGTTGTAGCTCAAACTCACAAATGCCGGGGTAACTAAGTTATCATGCAAGCATGGGTCACGGATGCACATACAGAGATGCTCAGCAACTTTTCAGTGATGCACAATTTAGCTCAATATTAGTGCGCAAAGTAACGAGGCAATGCTCAAAGAACAGGTGATAAATTCCTACACATGCTTATCATGACATGGATCAGTTCAAAGACATGGCACTAGTTCAGCAGGCATATATTCAATTGTTATTGGGTCAGCAGATATCACAGGTTTAGATACAGCTCATTCACAGGCTAACCTCAAGTCCTGCGCTTTTCCTTGTGTTCCTTGGGTTGGCTCAGCTGCACCACAGGCACTGTTACTCAAGAAAGAAATCTCGATTCCCAATATTGCACGATTTAAAACATGATAATGTGCACAGATGCACAGTTACAATGGAGCAGGCCTAAGCTAGATAGGAAATGCTATGGTGCTTGTGATGATGTGTCACAGGAGGATGAAAAATTTAACCCATATTGCAAATGCTCAACACACAGATGCTCTGTTTTATGAAAGTGAAAGAGAGTATAGCTACAGCTTCAGCTGAGAACTACAAGCTTGAGATGGAAACTAACTAACAAGATGATGCACAAATGGATGAAGAATTAGGCTAAAAAAAATAACAACAACATTATAAGGCAATGATGCAGGTAACTTAATTGAAAGACAGCTTAAAGATGCAACTACAACTAAATTATAACTACAGATGCTTTTATCTAAGTTATACTACAATGATATAAAGAGTGCAAGCTAATATGTACAATGGTGGTATGAAAATTAGTAAAGCAAGCAAGAATCGACACAGCACACGCCAAGTCCCCGGCAGCGGCGCCAAAAACTTGGTAGGCTTGGGAAGGTGTTTCTTTTTATGCCTACTTGTGATACTGCAAGTGCACAGCGCCTGTTGGAGGCGTGGCAAGTACATGTCGATCCCACAGAGACTTGTGGTGCTGTATGGTTGATCTAAGCTTTGCTTTACTGATTTCTAAGAAGTGGTAACACAATTGTTGTTTTGGTTATTTGTCGATACGACTGATTTTGCGGTAATGACTTGAAATAGTAAAACAAGATGTGAGATAATGATAATGAGGGTACTAGGGTCTTCAACTCCACCACTAACCTACACTATATCTTCAACTAATGATATTATTCTTGTCCTTATGACATATAAGGGAGAGGTGTCAAATCTGCCCTATATCTAAGGTGTTTCTCCGATTGATAGTTTTGATCACAACTAGGATATCTTTCCAAAGCATTAACTGTCTAGCTAAAGCACAACTAATCTAAGGATCAATAATAGTCTAATTAAGCTTGAGTTGCGGCATAATCAACACGGTGGTATTCAAACTACAATGCATACATGGCATACACTGTGAGAGCAAGGTGTTGACATACTAAGATTCAATTCTATCTTAAGAAATATTTAAGCATTCAAGAACAACACATGAAGTATGAAGAACACAGTGACAAGTTAGGGTTTCATCTAAACCCTAGTTATGGAATTAGAACATGATTAAACACATAAATTACACTAAGTTGGTGCTCTGGCTAGCCCAGGCATACGATTTTACACATACACAACAACCCTATTTATACATGCCAAGAACTAAAATCCATAATTCACTCAAAACAGAAATTAGAAACAAACCCAATCGCCCATACTCTCTTGTCTTGTCTCTGAGCTCCATGCGTCGATTGTTGGAGAAAACCTAATTTTCAACCATCTCAACCCTAGCTTCTAGGTTATGGGAGAAGCTAAAGATGGAGATGGGTGAACCTAGGGTGGCGGAGAAGGTGGCGATAGAGTTGTTGGTGATGGCGTTGACGAGGGAGATAGGGTGGTGGTGATGATGATCTCCTTGCCTTGGTATGGAGAAGAAGATAAAGGGGATGGGTTTTCTCGATTTGTGTCGGAGAAGAAAGAGAAAATGAATAGAGAAATGGGTTTGGTCGAATGGGTATAGGTGTAGGCGGTTTTGGTGTGAGGCAGGTGCAGCGAGAGTTGATATGAAGGGTGTAGCGACCATTGGATGCGTAGGATGGAGATCTTTATGGCTCAGGGTGGTGTGCGGTTTTGGTGTTGAGCGGGAGCAGCAAGAAATGATGTGAGGAAGGCAGCGAGCGTTGGATGTTGAAGGAGCAAATCTGACGGCTCAGAGGGGAACGGGTTCGGATCGGGTCGTGGCTAGCTCAAGCCCATGTCTTGTAAATGGGTTGCTACTTGTTAGTTTGCAAGCGATGCGCGCGGGCTTTGGCTTTTTGCTCCATAGGCGCTTGCCTCCAATTTTCTGCTCTTTGGCTCCTCCATTTCTCCGAACATTATTCACTACCTAAAAACACAAAATTAATTAGTACAAATATTTATTCTTGAAAACAAATAAAATACAGAATCTGGGATAATATCTGATTTCTGAGCACAAAAGATGAGTTAAATGCCAATAAATAGATGTAGAAATATGCAATATTTGGCACTCATCACTCGTTCAAAGACTTCTGTGGGATCAAGAAGCTCTACGAGTACCGTTAGTGGGAAACTATATAATTGCAGTGTTATTAGTTTTTTATGGATTTGATTAACTAACGGTTGTTGAAACTTTGATTGCACCTAGTTTGTTTATTCTTGAGAATCTTCTCTTCTGATATAAGATTCACTCAAACTAGATCGAAGTATCGACGGGATTGTTAGAGCACTGCACGGTTTAACTTGCAAGCGTTGCTATCTCAAGATTGTTGTCAAGTTTAGTTGCCAAAACTATAAGTCTTGATTTCTTGTATACTTATAGCTAAGTCTCGGATTAGGATAAAAAGTGTAGTTGAGCATTAGACTTCACAGCGTTCATCAATTGAAGACGAAGAACTACTAAGGGGAGCTTGTGGAACTTCATCAACAAAAGGTATGTGGAGAATTGAACTCATCTATCACTCAAAAGTCTATCTATTCTATGTCCTATTTGAGACAAAAGTCGTAATAGACTTCAATTATACACATTTGATATTGCGAGCCGAGTTTAACTCGCTTACATATTTCTCGAAATATGTGTTGGTAAGCTTTCGCTTTAACCAAGTTCATCTTATATTCTTGACGAAAGTCAAAAGATGATCATGTGAAAATTGTCTGGTAACATCTTACATGATTTGCGTGGGACAATCATTTGATGTAGACTAGGAATGCTTCGTATTGATCATTCGATCACTTGAAAATTGATTTGAAGCTAATAGTTTGTGTGAGACAGCTATTGCCGTCTTCCGAGAATATTTCATTGGTTGAAATGAGAATTTAGAACAATCGGATATAAGCATAGTATGCGTACTTGCATATGTGTAATCCAAGTCCAGGAACCAAGGTATGCATATGCGTATTGATTGGTTTAGTAAATGTCCGGGAACCAAGTACGCATATCGGTACGCGTACTAGCGTGAGGTTCAAGTTCCGGGACTTTACTGAGGTTAGTGGTATGCGTACGAGTTCGCGTACTGGCGAACCCAAACTCAGTCCGACCACTAAGGTATGCGTACACGTTTGCATACATGAATGGATTATGTTCTAAAATCGGTTTGTTCATGAACTAATACATTTATATAATAAGGAATGCAATCTTTTGCAAACCATCGCTATAATGTTCATGAATTGATTCGAGTGAATCAAAATCAATTTTGCTTCAATTGTGTCTTGTATACTTTTATGAGAATATAAACAATTGAACAACTCTAGAACTAGTTTCATTTGATTCATTTGAGCCAACAAAGGTGTACATGTTTAGGTACGGTTACCCATATCTAAATGAAGTCACTTTTCATTTGTGTGTAAGCAGCTAAGTTCGATCAAACGGTTGAAAGATATTAGCTTGAGTCTAATCAGGTTTTCATCTAACGGTGAATATTGAATGCTTTGTTACCAAGGTAACATTGATTGCGAACCAGGATTGGAAGACTTTATAAAGGAGAACTCTAGCAACTGGGAGACATAATCCCCACACCTCCTGTGTGATACTAGTTGCGACTAGAGTCGATTCTCCTTTAAGGTTTTTCCAAAACCCTGTAGGTTAACGACTCGAAGACTTCATTGGGATTGTTATTCCACAATAAATTGTTTTGCTACCATACGATTAAGATTATTGTGAGGTGATTGATATTTCTAGGCTGTTCTTCGGGAATATAAGTCTGGTATATCAATTGGTTCATGTTCACCTTGATTTATCAAAATACGGAACACAAATCATAGGTTTATTTGTGGGAGACAGATTTATCTCTTCAATAGACTTTTTTGTGTGAGACAGATTGGTTTATCAAGTCTTCGACTTTGGTTCGTAGCAATTCTTAGTTGTGGGTGAGATCAGCTAAGCGAATCAAGTGCGTAGAGTCCTGCTGGGATTCAGAGACGTAAGGAGCGCAACTATACCTTGATCAGTGTGAGATTGGTTAGGGCTCAACTATATTCCAGACCGAAGTTTACTTGGAGTAAGCTAATGTCTGTAGCGGCTTAATACAATGTGGTGTTCAAATCTAGACTAGGTCCTGCGGTTTTTATGCATTTGCGGTTTCCTCGTTAACAAAAATTCTGGTGTCTGTGTTATTTCTTTTCCGCATTATATTTGTTTATATAATTGAAATATCATAGGTTGTGCGTAAGTTCAATCAATTGTGAATTCAACCTTTGGTTGTTGATTGAATTGATTGACATTGGATATTGGTTTTTGATACCGTCCAAGTTGTTTCTTATTGTTAATCAGGCTCACGGATTTCTATCTGTTTGATTTGCTGATTACATTAAGAAACAGAGATATAACTCTTTGATATACTTTTCTTAAGATTGAGTCTGACTGTCTAGTTGATTCTCTTGAAAGTATATTGGAATTAGTCCATACAGATTGCTAAGCGATATATTGGGTGTGGTTGTTAGACCCCCGCTTTTCAATAGGTATCAGAGCAGGAAAACACGTTTAAGACCTTATAAGCCTATGTTTGTACCGATCTGACTCTATGAACATAAATGCTATCTTTATAAACGTACCACCAGTCTTCAATGGCTCAAATTACCTATGGTGGAAAATTGTTATGCGTTCCTTTCTTCAAGCGCATGATTTTCAATCATGGGTTATGTTGTTAATGGCTATTTTCCTCCGGTTGTTACAGTAGGCGATGTAAGTGTTCCAAAGGATATCGGTGATTATGATGTTGTCGAGATTCTTGCTGCAAAGCAAAATTCTGACGGATTGAATGAAATCATCCATGCCATTACCCCAGATCTTCATCACCATGTGACTACGTGCACTCGGTCATAAGATACTTGGGATATCTTAGAAACCGTATTTGAAGGGAATATCTGTGAAAAAGAAGCTAGGCTTCAAAACCTAAATTCTGATTGGGAAAACCTTCTTATGGAAGATGAATATTCATTTGATGAGTTTAATCACAAAGCGTCTGAAATTGTTAATGCATCTTTTGCGTTGGGTAAGACTATTCCTGAAAAGGATATTGTGATGAAAACTCTCAGATCATTGTCATCTAGATACGATTCTAAGAAACATGCCATCGTTGAAGGAAATAACCTTGATACGCTATCCAGAAATACTCTTGTTGGAAAGTTCAAAATTCTTGATCTTGACCAAAACACAGTCAGAACATATGCGTTCAATGTTGTGACCAACACAAGCGAATCTTCTAACTTGTCTTGGGTTGATGAATGTTGTTCTTATCATGTTGATTTTGATAAATCACTGATTACACAAAAGATCAAGGATATTTTAAGAAGAAGCAAAAGATGTGAGAAAGGTCTCTCTCTGGTTAATGCTTCAGATGATTCAATACAAGAAAAATCATCCCAAGAAGTCAAAAGATTGCATACTTCCGATTATGCAATGAACTTTCATCTCGCAGCAGAAACTTCTTCCAACTCAAATTCTGATTCAGAGTTTGAGTATGACACTGAGATTTTTGAATTCTTGGATAAGTGTGAAGAATTTCACCAAGAAAATCTCCAAGTAAAGGCTTCGTTGGAGAAACTTGAATCATCACTTCAGGTAAAAAATCTTGAGATAGATTGTCTTAATGATGAATTCACCAGGACCCTGTCTCTGAAGGAAAAAGAGATTAATACCCTTAAGTGTAACCTGCAAAGGTTGTCTGGAAGTTCTGACAAAATCTCAAAAATGTTATTCGGTAAGAAGTCTTTTGGAAACACAAATGGGTTAGGGTTTGATAAGTGCATAATTCATATGATTTTAGTGTCCATTCCATACTTGTTTTAGTTATTATTCTTGCATATTTTTGTATTATTACTCTTGTTTTCTCTTATTTGTCTCAATGAGGTGAATCATCCAAAAAGGAGCTACAAAGTGTTGAAAAGAGCTAAGAAGAGAAGTATTCCCAGTATCCAAGTGCCCAAGAAACTTTTCTTATATGTATATCATGGATGCTTCTACATCCATGAGTAGCTAAACACCTATTGATTGAGGATGAATTCTAAGTTGTAAACAAGATTTGGGTTATTATATTAATCTAATTTGAAGTTCTTCATATGATTATCGTTTGTTTATATACTATAATAAATATTTATGATTAGTTGATAGATTGTTTAGGTGGCCAACTAAATTGATTTGTTGATTTAATCTATTGATAGTATTGAGTTAGGAGATAAGTAATCGTCGAATAACCTTTACACAAGTAGAGAACACGAGACCTTACAGAAAGATTTTGTGGAGTGATTATGTGTATAAACAATACTAGAAAGTGGACCTTGAGCTAAGAGTATAACTACTAGGATCAACCTACAAATTCACAAAAGATAAAGCATTCGACCAAATTACACCTTAAGTGATCTACTACTAGGTGGTTTAGACGAATAGAATCTGGTATTGGAGAGCTTCCGTACTCAGTGATAAAAGGAATTTAGGGAACACCACTGAGCTAGCTGTTATTCCACGGTTGGTGATAATCTATGATTAACGACGAGTAGGCAACTATAATAACTCATTGACGGTTTATTAACGAAGAAGTATTCCTCGATCATACCCCTCTCTATTGATTACAATTCAACTTTATTTGCTTTGATTATTTATTTTGTCTAAAATCTAAAACAAAACCCCCTTTTGTGACACTTTGACAACTAAAACTCACTGCTCTTCGTGGGAACGATCCTTACTTCCATTATATTACCAGTTAATTGTGTGGAAATAAGATTATTAATTTGATTGCACTTACGACAGTCATCAGGGTTCAAAAGCAAAACCGTGAGCACTAACAACTCATTTGTTCCAGCCGGTTTTGGAATAATTAATGACGAATATTGTGATAAACAGGAGGTAAATAAGCAAGACAATAAATCTTCCTTG
Organism: Papaver armeniacum; assembly: GCA_023531295.1. Lineage (NCBI taxonomy): Eukaryota > Viridiplantae > Streptophyta > Magnoliopsida > Ranunculales > Papaveraceae > Papaver > Papaver armeniacum. The sequence goes on along the minus strand of JAJJWW010011230.1, from coordinate 941 downwards.
ATTTTTTCGTTTTGTGGAAATACAAATCATGTCCAAAATAAGTGTTGGAAATTCAAGAAAAATAACAAAAGGATTGCCAAACTTCAAAATGACATGCAAAGAATGAATCTGGCAGTGGGTAATCAACAGGGTACTCCTGAAGACAAGAAGAAATCCAAAAGAACCAGATTCAGAAGAGGAAAGAAGTTTGTTTATACAACGAACCTTGATATGTCACTATGTGATAAAAGGTGTGAGCATTCTGCTCACTCTGTCACTATCTAATTCTAGTGATGTCTGCATCCTCATCTTTAACTTGAGAAAATGAGGATTGCATCAAGGTTGCTCAAGTTTTGTATTAGTATTAATATTACTTTCTTATTTTATTTATGTTAAGAACATATCTTCTTGTTAAAATATATAATGGATCATGAACCGTGAAGTTCTTCTAGGGTTTGTCTGTCCATAGGTGTATTTATATTCATTTGTGATCAAAATGCCCTTCACTTCTCTTATCTTTGAAAGATACATTTTCATGGCTCTTGTAACTATAGGTACCACAAAAAGGGATGCAGTTGAAGCAGTTAATGTGTATCTTTGTGAAGGAATCATTTCCTCAAGGAAGAATAAGGAGAGATCCAAAAATGATGAAGAAGGTTCTTCCTCTAATCGCCTCTTGTATGGTTGTCATTTTGATAATAACTTTAGAGGTATGGTGAAGGATTTCATCAACAAAAAAAATGATTTAAAATCTCAAATCATTTTATCTTTAGAAAAGATAACTCACTATGAGCGTATTGTCTTTAACAAAGAACACCTTGTGTGGACTAAAAAGAGAACTTAGTGAGTTAACTGATATTTCTTAAGATCTAGAGGAATTGAACGATCCCATAATCAATGGGTTTTTTAATAATGAGAAGGAATTCTCAGTAGATGCTCTGAGAAAGCTCTATGATGTCTAG
>JAJJWW010011229.1:0-50972 GCA_023531295.1 Papaver armeniacum | reverse complement strand
CATGATTATAAACTTGTTCAACTCAGCATCATAGTTGTTGAACATCCGTAGCTATAACAATGATAAAACAAATGCTCTCAACCATTGTTATATAGTGTCATAGTATCATTACACGGCATCAAAGTTCAATTGTATCACAACTTTGACAATAATACTATGGTGATATGTATCTCTCCCCCTTAGTCAATACTTCATCTCGACATGAAAACCACTCCCCCTTGCATAATGATCCATAAACCATATGTATTTGTAGTATGAAACTACACATTAATTCTCCCCCTTTTTTTCAATATAAATTGGCAAAGGTACGAAAACTAGTGGGATCCTCATGAATTTTCATAGAGATACTTCATGACCAAAAGAGAATAACATACCAACTTATTTAGATGCAATCATATAGCCGAAGCTAAATGCGTTCATCAAGGAGTATATAAAGATACAAGATAACTCCTACAATATTCCACAGCCGCACTCCCCTCAAAGATTTGGCAATTAAGCACAAGTTCAAAAAGAACTCTCCTCCATAAAATGTCATTCCCGAAAGAACAACAAGAGTGACCTTGCTTTTACGAGAAAAGAAGGATTTCTTTGGACATAATCTAATCACATGAGAACATGAATTTGTATCCAAAAATCACAATTGAATTAGCCACAAAAATGATCAATTTAATTGGCCATGCTCAACATAAGAGAACTTACGGAGAAACACAATATAGGCACAAAGATGTGGATCAGGGAAAGACCAATATTGCGGAACAAACAAAGATTCATTCTATTTTTCATCACTATTTGCACAATGACATATAAAAGACTTAATCTTTGCAAACAAAATTTCATCCTTTCTTTCATCAAAATAATGACATAAAAGGCTTAAATTTTGTATTCAAAAGTTCATTCTACCTTTTATCAATACTTTCATACCGACATAATAGAGATAACTTTTGAACAAGTATGGGACAGTCAAGGATCACGGACGTAAACAACATATCCCATAAAAATTTGCAATATATGAAACCATATATATTAATACTGAAAAAATCATCTTCCAAGTAACTTACAATTTAAATAAATAAATCTAAAAACATTGAAGATGAAAACGTTGGACGTATCTATGTGTACTCACAATAATGGCTATTCTAAACCCTAGTTATCCTTCTTAAAAACACATGAATAAAATTCTCAATAAGAAGTTTCCTAGACATTGAGACCTCTGAAAAATTCTTTATCGTCCCCGAACTCCTTGTCGTCAACAGCCATGGGAACAAATAGTTCGTGAAGATAGGAGTCAATTCCAACAAACCTTCTAGGCCGATGATGTCGAACCAGGTGTTTGTGGATGAAAAATCTGTTCTTTGGTTTTGGTAATTTTGGGTGTGTGGATGAGAAACAAGTCTAAACCCTAAACAATGCACTGCACGGGAGTACTTTTTATTCGAGAGATCAATCTGTACAATCCTGGCCTAAACCAAGAAATGGTCGTTCCAGGCTTGCTTCGGTCACAAAGTAAAGGAGAAAGGTTTGGTCTAAGTGAGGGAAGCGAAGAAGGTGTTGAGACCCGGGATGGTGAATTAAAGAAGGTGTGGCTATTTTATGACTTGTATCAGAAAGTGGAACTGGCTTGCAGAATGAAAAGCTATCAGTTCTTTGGTGATTTCCGGATACCGTGTTGTTCTCTGACCAAAACTTGTTGTTTGGTGGAAATAGGTGAAACCTATTTATACAAGTCATAATTAAACGTATCTTGGTCTCGTAGGAAGTGGAAACGATTGAGTGATAGAAGAGTGGAGTAACATGCAAAGTCGAAACCGTGCTTCCACGATGAAGGAAGTGGATCCGTTTACACCCATTACTTCTTGCCGCCACTAACTGTCCAGCTTCCTAACACTTTCTTATAACGGGCGTATTGCACGCCGCACGCTGTAAACCGCCAGGCCAATACCCTGATGAGTATCTTAATTTATTGTGGTTACGACACGCATCAGTTATCTTTAAGAAACCACAACATATTGACAACCTAAGTCCTCTCTGGTAGGAACGATCCTTTCTTGCCCTTGCTTCATTATATATTTTGAGTAGTAAGAAAGTGTAATTATTTTTGCCGCCTACAACAGCGATCAATCAACCATCTCCGTTCATCCATAACGCTTTCGATTCAGGTATGGTGTTTTTCCTGTTTTTGGTTTTGATTGATTTTCCTTTTTTCTGTTGCTGTATCTGGGTTTTGTGATGAAGAACAAGATATGAGAAAGTATATATACTTTCCCCTGTTCTTTATCATAAAACCTATGGATTCTCTGTTGATCGTCGGAGCCTGTTTTTAATGGTCATGAGATTAGGGCTTTTAGCTTTCGTGGAATTTATCAAAACTACTTATTTCTGTGGTCTTTTCTCGGTGTTTTGATGATATTCCTGATGAACTGTGAAAGTTAAAAATTTCGCTTGATGATCTTCGTCATCTCCCCTATTTGATCTTCGTATACTTCTATGCCCCTTGCAGGTATGGCTGATCGTCATAGGGCTCCTTATAAAACTCCACCATCGAGTCCTTACAGATCTCCTCCACCCAGGAGTCCTGATATATCTTCGCCGAAGGGTGGACCGTCCAGACCTTCATAGCCAGACCCTCGTATCCACAAGACCTCTATGTCATCGGGTCCTAAGGTTTATTCTCGAGAAAAAGGGGATCCGCCGAGGGGTTCTCATTATCCAGTCAATCGTCCCTTGGATAATCCTTCTTCTCATCATGCTGAACCAATGAACGTTCTTCCTCTTCGTTCTATAGCTCCTCCAGCTACGATGCCTCCTCAGAAAACTAAGGCTCCAAAGACCACTGCTCTGACGAAATATTCTTCTTCTAAAGGTGCTATGCGAAGGTAGATTTGTCGAGGAACCCTTCAACCAAGAGAAAGGCTTTAAATGAGTCATCCGAAGAAGTCATCGTCGGGTAAGGCCGTACTTTCCAAGATGCCCCGTTATTCAAGTGTTTTGGTTTCAAGAAGAAAAAGAAGGTCATTTACAACCATATTGATCTTGAAGTTTTTAAGGCAAAGCACGATCTTGAAGCTTTCGATGTAAAGTTTTACGATAAAGGGGACGATCTCACTTATAATCGATCGTGAACTACAAATACAATGACTTCCATTTTCTCGAAGACGGCAGGGGCCTTGAACGGCTTGATGTTGCCTCTTTTGTATAAGTCGGGGGACTCTTTTTACTATGATGCTTTGGCCAATCGTTAGAGTTTTACTTCTCATACTCACTTTGTGTTCGGCGGGTACAACCGAGTGGAAATTATCTTGACGCCCGAAAGAGTGTTATTTTCGGAGTAAAGGCGAGACGATGAAGACGTCTTACGTTCCCAACCTGCCGAGAAAGATTGGTATACTCCGAGAATTTCAATGCTTTTTTCGGAGATTATGTCAATGGTAGGAATCGTAAGCCATGGAGCGTAGGTCTTCGTACGATTGCGGCTTCTCAAGTTGAGGTTCGTCTTCTAAGTGAAGTGAGTGACTCGAAGCTTTGTTATGTCCCCCCGTACCGCAAGAAGGACTCGCTTTCAAAATATTTTACCCAAGAATGAACGACTCAAGCGCGATCATGATTATGAGTGGTATGCCACCGTTATTGAAGTCATTGGTCCTTGGGCCTATGGTTGGGTGCCTGGTCAACATGGGTGGCGTCCTGTTGCTGGTAGGCAGCCTCGTGATAGTGCCCCATCCCGCTATGGTGACTTCTGCCCTTGGTGACTAAATTTCGCTGGCATGAACTTTGAGTATCTTTGTTGATGTTCGATGCTTAGATGAAGAGGAGAGTTCTGATGCGGTTCTTCATTCGAAGAGTGCTGCCAATGTCAAGGTATGATTCCTTATAATAATGTGTTGGTCTGTGTATGCTTGCCCCTGGAATCAGAGATTGATCAAGTGTATGTTTCAGGTTCCTAAGAAAAAACGATCGGTCCCGTTCAGTCTTCTACTGCTGGTGAAGAGGAGACAGAAATTCCTGAGGTTAACAGTCCGGTGAACGATGAAGAGAATTCTGACGAGGATGTTACCGATGATGAGGAACGCACTGATACTTCTCCTCCTAGTCACGAAGGTGATGGAAATGTCGGTGATAAGGATGGTGGAGAGAACTTTTTTCCTTAGGTTCAAGTGAATGATCCCCCCACTGAGACCGTGCATGTTCAAGGGAACGAATATACTAGTCTTCAAACAACGAACCCCAACCAGGAGTTCTCCTTTGGCAAGATTTATTCTGCTGAGGGCCAAGTTGATATCGATGTGCCTTTGGGAATGGCTTCCGAATTCTCTCTAGTTTCTCCAATTGATGAATGGGATGTCATTGCCGGAGGTGATGGTGAGAAAGTGGCGGAGGAAGAAGAGAGTTCAGATGGAGAAGATGCTGAATCTCTGGCTGCTAAAGAGGCCGAGGGCAAGAAAACCTCACGGTGGTTAAAGGACCGCTCTGGTGATGGAGCTATCGGCTGGTGGACGTGGGGACCGCTGCTGATGATGAGGCTACCGCAGGTGGACAAGGGACCGCTGCTGGTGATGATGCCACCGCTGGTGCCTCTTCTGGGAGCTTCGAGAAGGTGGTGTTGCACGAAGGGGACGATGCCACCTTTAAATCAAGATGAAGAAAGGTTTGATGTGCGTGCCTAATCCGACTCCTATAGTACCCGGTGAGAAGGGTTACGATGCCTTCATGCGCCAAAGAATGCAGCTATCGTCCCGTGATGGTGTTGCGGAGGTGCAGGAGAAGGATTTGGGGGCTACTTCTTGGCTAGTCTGTTGGTCGATCCTCCTCATTCTATTGTTGACATGATGGCCATAGGCGATGGGTATCGGTATGGTTTCCCTCAACAAGCGTATTCTCGAGGTAAGTCATCATGAATACGCCTAAGTTGAGTGGTGTGAAGTTCTTTTATTAACTACTTTCATTTGCACATTATTAATATAGTTGGTGAGGAGTGAGCACCGCAACCACACTCTGTATAAGTTCTTTAAAGCGAAGGCCCTTAAGCTAGAGGCGAAGCTTCGTCATAGAGAAAGAGGAATTAAGTTCCGTTGAAGAACGCCTTGTTGCTAAGGACAAGGAGATACTTGGAGTTGAAGAAGAGATTGAAAGGGAAGCGACAATTCGGGGCTACGGAGGCGGAGCTTCGTCAGAAGGTGGCTTCTCTTCGGGATGACTTGGAGAATGCTCAGAACGAAGCTGGTACCACGTCTAAAGGTTCGTTTCTCCTTCCTATTCTCCTTCTTCGTCTTTTTTGTTATTAGCTACGAATTAGACTACTGTCTTCAAGCGGGCGATGCCCCGAATTAATATGGCTTCGGGGAGAGAAGCGTCAAGCTTCTAGGATTAAAGAGTTAGTTTCAAAGCTCTTAAAAGAGGCCGATAAGTGGAATGGTAAATGTAGAGAGCAACATAACAGGATGTTGGTGGATGTATGCAAGGAGGGATTATCTCGATCTCACTCACGAAATTCTACGTCTGAGGCTCGTACTCAATATGAAGCTGTTATGGAGTGGACCCGTTAATCCCTTCTCGAAGCCAGAAATGGGGTTTCTCGTCTAGAGTCGAAGATAACGGATCTAGAAGTGGAGCTTCTTCAAGCTCGATCATCCCATGATTCCGATGTGCGAGAATATATACAACGGTTGGTTCGAGAAAGAGATGATGCTAGAGCCTACTCATGCTCTTAGTAAGGCTTTGACTGCTTCTCGTGCCGACGTTGCTCACTTGGTTGACTCGGAGAAAGACCTGGAAGTTAATATGTATAGACTTACTGTTTATGGGTGAAAACTACTCCTGCAGAATTTGGTAATTTGGGGTGTGGATGAGGAATGAATTTAAACCTTAAACAAATGCACTGCGCGGTGAGTGCTTGTAGATTCGAGAGATCAATCTGTGCAAGTCCGGCCTAAACCAAGAAATGGCCGTTCCAGACTTGTTTCGGTCACAAAGTGAAGGAAATGGGGTTGATCTTAGGGAGGGAAGCGAAGAAGGTGTTGAGATTGTGAAGGTGTAGACTTGCTTATGACTTGCAACAAGAAAGTGAACAAGCTTACGATTGGTGTAAGCAGGCTCTGGGTGTTTTCTTGTTGTTTTTCTCTGTTTTTCCCTTGTGTTTGGAAATAGGTCGGAGAACCTATTTATACAAGTCATTGAGCCTTATTCACGTCTCTCGTGGGAAGTGGAGGAAGTGGAGTGATGGAGTAGTGAAGGTGTGCGTTGGTGATACCGACCAGCCTTGCACACTTCTCTGTTCATCTCTAACCGTCCATGACTTCCTAACACGTTCTTGTGATGGCGCTTTGCACGCACGCTTTTATTGCAAGACCAATACCCCGCATATGTATCCCCAGGTTGTGACATGATTGATATCCGGAATATGTGAATCGTGGATCCACGAAAGGTAGCATGTAATGCTAATGTGAATAATGCGTTATTCAAGAAGTTGATACTTGTGAAGTATTGTGATGCGTCTTCGCATCTTGGTGTGGTAAAGTGATGGGTGGTGACGCCTCACTGACCAATTAACTCCTGACCGGCTTGTATAACTAAGCTGGTGAAGTTGGACGGATGAGATGATCTTTGAGACACCCATCTGGGACCGTTAATGAATTAGGGTTTTCGAAGAGGTGCGCAAGTATCACTCTTCAGCTTGGTCGAAACCAAGCATGGGAAGGGCTTTGGAGAGGACGAACCGGGCATGTGTGTAGACAGCATGCCGGTGTACACGTCCATACCTCATCATCCCATGAAGGTGCGATCTAGGCCACTCAATTTGACCGGCAAAGAGGAGTAGTGGAGATCGACTTTGTGATAGGAATTTGGTGCCGCAAAAAGCCGCACACCATGCTCTTTTCCGGCGCGCGTTCCAAGACGACCTAACTTGGTCGGTCTTGTTCGATTGGTTTGGCGTGAAGGTGGTAGGCTGGTGTTCACACTATGCACGACTATCCCATGAAAACGTGATCTAAGCCACTCAAATCGTCCGGTGAAGTTGAGTGGTCGAGATCGGTTTTGCGGTTTGGGAAGTGTAACCACGCATGTTTGGGCGGGCGGTTTGGGATAGCCATGCATGGTATGCCTTGGCCGACCGCGTGAGGATATAGAGGGCCCACGGTGGTCATGCTTTGGTATGACCGGACTGTTTAATCTAATCTTGGACCCTCCATTCGTGCCGGGAGAAGATGGACGCTCGTGATGCTCAAAACCCTAATTTTGGGTTTCAAAGCCGTGTGTCATCTCTTGTTTGGGCGACGATTTTGTCACAACCAAACATGGTTGGTCTTGACCGATTGGTCAAGTGTGTAGCGAGCACACGGTGATCGTGTTGACATGCTCTGGGCCCTTTGAATCTACATCTACACCCTCCATCTATACCTGCGAAGATGGATGGTTGAGGCTTGCTTTGCGACACATGTAATATGCCGCAAACCCTAATTTAGGAGTTTTCCGTCCATAATGCTTGGTATGAACGTTTTTGGCAAGGCTAGGCCAATGGCCGACCGTGCGGGTTCCGCATTGGTTCGGCGATGGATATTCCATACCGCTTGGGGTGATGAAATTGATCTGGGTCATCCAATCATGCTTGTGGAGTTGGATGATCTGCGATCATATCCGGACCCGATACGGTCGGTCTAGATGCTCAATCGGGCTAGTATAACACACGAGGGGCTCAATCGGGCTAGTATAACACACCGAGAGTCGGCTGTACGGGTATTTCGTACATGGTTTCATTATAGTGCTTGGAGGTTCGTGTTACTCTTACAGAGTAACACTCAGTCGTCATGCCACACTGATAATGAGTACTGGAAATACAAGGCTGATATGAAATTCACATGATGGGATTGTTGCCACATGCTCCAACCTGGAGGAATTTCATGTATTCACAGAATGGGATTGTTGCCACATGCTCCATTCTTGGTGAATTAAGTGAGGGAGTATCCAACACTTATAAATGGCTTTATCTTTTACAAGATGTCAGCGCATAATTTTTCTGGTTTTTACAAATTTAACCTTAAACGAAAATCCACCATCAACATTAAGTCCCCTGCCTAGTACATAATGGTTACACTATTGTGGGGTAGGCATGAAATGGTGACATATACAAACGTAAGGAGACAAAATAAAGGAAGTCTACCTGGAGGGATTCTGGCCATGGGCAATCCTCCATGCGTGTGTGACCACATGCATTTGATGTGCCGGCTTTCTCCCTTAGGTGTTTGAGTCAGGAATAGGATTCTTCTTTTACTGGGATCCTGGGCGTGGGCGCTTGCACACCGCTGGTTGAATCGCTCGTATCCAAATGCTCTTCTGATTCTTGATTAGGGTTCAAAAGAAAGCCTGACTTGGTCGGTGTTGAATCCTCGTATATCGGGCGCCGTAATCGTTTTAGGGTTTTCTCAACATATATGCAGGTGTAGAGGTTTTGAACCATTTTTACGATTTTTCAATAGAGCTTTCCCGCAGAAACTCCGTTTCCCCATCATGTCGAACAACAGTGGATCGTCTTCTTCATACCATCCAGGATCTTCCGTTAAACGTGCATGACCTGCGTCTGAGCTTCATGATCAATCCCCTGCTCGTGTTCTCCGAGTCAAGAAGATCATACCGGTTTGTCTCTTCTTCTTTTTTTCTGAACCATTGCTTGTTCGTCATAATGATCAGGTAAATAATCCCTTCATTCTTGCAGAGATACCCTACCAGAACATGTGTGACGGTTATCGATGATGATGACTTAACCAGTCCTCTTCCTTCAAATTCAAACACATTCACCCGTGTGAACCTCGAAGATCTTTGACTTGGGTATCTCATCTTATGAATACCCAAATGCAGGTCTTTCATTCGATGTTCGCATGAAATGTTTGTCCTCCAGCTACCGAGATGTTGGTGGATTCCTGGTGCGGAAAGCGTTTGTGCCTTTGTACATAAAGTTATGGAGGAAGTACGGCCATATCGCAACCAGAAACGTGGTCCGACACTGTTCCTCTGCTTTGGTCACCGCGTAAACTGCCTTCTTCCCATGATTGCTTTGAGATGGAGAGTATTTCTATCCGCAACGTTCTTTGAATCAAGCCTCGAAAAGTGGGAGAATATGGTATCTACATGTGAATCCATGGAGTTCAACGTGGGCTGGTTGTGGCAGCGTCTTGATACCATCAAGGTTGATCGAGCTGGTATCCTTGTAAATGTTGTTCCTGCTGCGAAAGCTATCTTGGAAGAGGAGAAGGCTCGGCTGCGAATCGAGAGAAGGTAGAGCAGGGCATGCGGGACTTGAAGAAAAGAACAGAAAGATATCACGCTAGACTGGAGATGATGCTCTCAAGGAACTATAATCTTCTAGACGGCCTCTTCTAAACCGCACTCCCTTATTGTTAATGTCTTTGTTTATGTCAAGAGTTTTTTGAACGTCTTTGCGAAATAAACTGCATTGGTTTTTGATTGGTGAACAGGTTTTTTCATTGACACATCTCTGAATATAATTGATGATTCAAACATGTAATGAAAATAAATTCCCGTATTGTTGACACAGCGGATAGTGGTCAGGCATGATATGCCTTGAGCCACTTTCCATTGATAATCAAGCTTCTGACCTGCCTCCGTCCACCTTAATGATCTTGTAGTAACTGTATTGTAGGCCTTGGTGACCGTGTAGGGACCTTCCCATTTTGGTGAGAATTTCGGTGCGGACATGTCTTCTTTGGATATGCTTGGCCGTTTTAGGACCAAATCTCCCACTTTGAAAATACGTGGTCTCACAGTCTTGTTATATGCCCTGGAAATTCTGTTCCTGTATATCTGAGTACGCTCTTCCGCTTTGTTTCTCCTGGAATCCAGAGTGTCTAACTCCGCTATTCGAGAGTTAGAGGCTTCATCATCGTTCTAATGGATCCCGGTCATCGTTGTAATCCCGGGCCGATGGGATTTTGATTTATGTGGGAGAATTGCGTGCTCTCCGTAAACAAGTGAATATGGGGAGACCCCAATGGAGCTTCTAGGTGACGTACGGTATGCCCACGCGCCATTGGTAATCGGTCATGCCATTCTCTAGGATTGTCATGTAAAGTTCGATGATGATCCGGATCGGCGTCTTGTTGGTACTTTCACTGTCCCATTCCCCCGAGGATAGTAGATGGTGGAGAAAACCTGTTTAATGCCATACCTCTCAAGTAACTCTCGTACTGTTTATTGGCGAAGGGAGTGCCGTTATCGGTGATAATATGCTTAGGTATACCGAAACGACAAATGATGTGTTCTTTAATGAAAGCCGCAATGGTTGCTCCGGTAGTTCCTCGCGGTGGGATGGCTTCTACCCATTTGGTGAAGTATTCCGTTGCGGTTATGATGTACTCGTCTTTGCTTGATGAGGCGGGTTGATTTTCCCGATGATGTCTAGTCCCAGTGTAGAATGGCCACGGATGCTTATCGAGTGCAAGGGGGTGGAAGGTGCGTGAACAAGGTCTCCATGAATTTGACAATTGTGGCGACTTTGAACAAAAGCGGCGCGTCATCCTCCATGGTCGGCCGATAATATTTCTCGTGTATCTGGAGGAACAGTTTCCTCTTCCCTTGATGTTCCCCTTCGTGTGTTTCCTTCAAAATGATTGGAATTTCTAACCCAGCCAGGCATCTTAATAGATTACCTCCGAAACTCTTGCGGTACAGGATCCCTTCGTGGTATACGAACCGCTTGGCTTTTTGCTTTATCTTGATGGCATCCTTTTGATCGGCGGAAGTTGCTCCATCATGAAGATAGTTGATATATGGCTCCCTCCAGTCCCAAGCGTGGTTCACACTAAAAACTTCCGATTGGTGTGGCTGATCGCTGTCGTATGCGTCAAAAAATAATTTCACTTTCCTAAAGTATATGATAAGAAAGAGTTCGTATCCACAGAGAGGCGATTGTAGTTATTTCGTAATCAATTTCTTAAAGTAACCAATTGGGGGGATTTCTTATTTCTATTTAAACAATAAAAACAAATTAAAGCAAAGTAAATTGTAGAAAGTAATCAATGGAGAGAGATATTGGTCAAGGAATTCATCTTCAATCTTAGACATGTGCTTGCATATATGAATAGAATTACGATTTAATCTCTTGTGTTATCAAAAGCCTAGAGAATCAAGAAAGCAAGATAATCTATTAATTTCTCAAGTTCATCAACACACACATTAGGGCTGCGTATGTGAATTCTACCTAAAGAATAACCTAACGCCTTGCGCTAATCAAGTTCAATACCTAGGAGCATTAAGTTTCAGAAATAGGCTAATCAATGCAATTGTCATGCGTTGCGCAAAACAATTCGGACAATGGTCAAACTCTACATATGATTACGAGAGTGTATCACTACAAACCGTAAACATATCATGCTACTTGTATTCAAGGTTATCGCTTGATGAAAAACCCTAAAATAGCTATGGGCTAAGATGCAAGTTCAATTAATTGGCCACTTAACTAATCAAACACCATAATCCTATCACAATACTTCAATCATGTGATCATAAAAACCGCAGAGAATTGAACGATAAACAAGAGAGAAAACTAATACATAAAGCACACACAAGTTTTAGAAATCGGACTACATCCTTAACCAATAATAGAGAATTTAGCTACTCATAGCTATGGAGTTCATCACCATCAATATTCAATAATAAAACAAAGAAGAAGAAGAACAAAACCAAACCCTAGAAGCGTAAACAAAACGGCTCTCCAAAATTCCAAGAATAATATATGAGATCCCATAAGTTGTAGAAGACCTTCCCTTTTATAGCTTTCTCCAACTTCTAAAATTAGGTCTAGTCTTCAAAGTCCATTAGGTGAGAATCCACCAAGCCCACAAGAATGAGAAACCCGTGTAGAAAATACGCCCAAAAATCGTCAAGAATTCTCGTATTGTGGCTAGGAAATCGGCCTAAAAAAATATATTCAGGTGGCCGGCAAAGTCCACCCGGCCACCGGTCAACGAGTCAGTACCGGGTCAAGTCGGTCGGTCAACGGGTCAGTTCGGTCTAGATCACTGAGTCAAATCAGATGACTCAACTCAGAGTCAGACCTGAGTCAGGTAGTGCCAGTCAGATCTGATTAGCCAAGCCAAGCCTTTGCACAGGCCAAACACTGTGATGCACCATCCTTGTCTGTAACTTCTCTTCTCAGCCAAGATGGCTGTGCCAACTGTAACTGCACTTCTGTGCTTGTCATCTCAGCTGCAGTAGATCATTCTTCACACCTGCAGCACCAGTTCAACTTCAACTCCTCTCCATGCTCAAATAAATAGCTGCAACTTCAAATTGAACCATTGCTTCACTGGCTCGCGCAATGCTCTTCTCAGCTTTAGTTCCAATCCACTCCTCTCTGTGACAAATATTTCAGTCATACAGTGCCCATTTCATTCAGCTCACTTGCCATCCACCCTCTTTCCTGCCATTGTGTTACCACCAGTTTCTACGACTTCCCACAGCTCCAGCTCCAAGTTCCAGCTCACATTGCTGCTCCATCACTAGTTTCATCTCCCTGCAACATCTGCTCTCCCATTCTAAACAACACCACCAGTTTTGCTTGACTGCAACCTGACAACATCGCCATCACCTGTAGCTGCAGTTCTTAACCTGCAAATTCATAATCACAGCCTGCCATAGACAACCCCAGTCACCACTTCATGGCATTTCAACCACCTGCACTCTATCCACCAACAGCCTCAGATCTTGGCTGTGACTGCAACAACAGCCTTGGACCAAGCCACAGCAACTCTATACCACCTGCTTCACAGCCATCACTCAATTTCCAGACCTGCAGCTTATCACCTCCATTGCATTTAATCCTGCCACTCCCATTTCCTGCCAGCTCCAACAACATCAGCTCTGCCTGACCTGCTCTGCCACAGTCCACCCAACACTGCTTTCAATTCATGAACCACCATTCTTTAAGGTACCCATGGGTTCAGAGATCAAAATATCTGCCTTCTCAGGCAGCTCTACTTCCTCAACTTTGCCTTTAATCACCATCTATGACTCTGCAACCACAGAGCCAGCCTCTTCTCAGCATAGGTCAGCACCACCATTTCTTTGCTAACTTTCCCTCTCTTCCTGAGACCAACATCACTGCATTCCTGCCTCCATTGCACAGCTTCAGCATCAGGAACCAGCTTCAGTTCAGTTCAATTCCATCCTTGCCTTGTCATTGCATAAATTCCAGCTCACCACAAGCACCATCTTACCAACACAAGAACCCATCTGCTCATTCAACACCAATTGTATAACAGCTTCACCAGTGCCTTTAACACCTGCAATTCTTCACACCATCCATCCATCTGCTTTAACATCAGTAAGCACACACAATTCCTGCAACACATAGCTTCCTAGGCCTCAACTCATTAGCAGCAACAGCTCCATCACTTCCAGCTAAATTTCATCAATTTCCCTGTTATCTTCACGAACTGATAACCCATCTTCTCAGAAACAACCCCATTTCCTGAGCATCAACAGCACCACCAATTCTCTCGAAACAACAGCCACAACCCTGATATTCACGAACCCATCTCTCTTTCTACTTCATCTATAACAGCAGAAACCCATTTCGATCGAAAGAAGCAATTACCAATTTCAACTTCAATTTCTCGATTCAATTTCACATCTTCATCAAGCAACACCACCAATCGATTCCAGGTCTTCTTCATGAGCTCGTCAAGCTATGTTTCGATCTCTGTCTGCAGCAATCGATCCCATCTACAGCATCGCCTCTCTTTCTCAATTTCGAATGGGAATAATGAAATGAAGAATAATAGAGACAAGTTCTCTCAGACATAGGGTTAGGTTGTGAAGTGGGTCTGAATCCGATTTCGGGTTTGGATCCGGATCTGGGCCATGGATAGGACCGACCCAAGCGGGTGCTATCCAAAGATAACCATCCTCTGGATAAGGGCTACCCGGTGTTAGTAACACCCACTGCTGAGTGATAAGGGGTACCCTGAATGAGAGCCCCTTAACATTGACTGGGCTCCAGATAGTGCTCGCCCGTGAAATGACAATTCTGCCCTTTCCGCTCTAAATGAGTAGTTTCTCCTTCTTTTCCTCCGTGCGACTCCAAAGCACCTAATAACTCAAAAACACGCGTAAAGCACATAATTCACAAGAAAAATAGCAAAGAAAGCGTAACTACTAAATAGTAAATACGGTGTATTCTACACCTATCAGTGGCGGTGCTTGGAAATTTGAGCAGGACTTAAAGTAGCTCTGGATCGAGTCTCCATCTCCCGCCGATGGTGCCCAGACGTTGGAGTCGCCGGTAAAGCGTTACCACCAATGATTGTCCATAGATTTCATCGTGAACACGGTTTAGCTGCAGTTGTGATTCGTCATCTCCAAGACATCTTGACAGAGAACCATCCGGGTTTCGATAGTATAACATACCATGAAGCATGAAGAAGTTCTGCAGGGTTTTGAGACCGACTTTTCCTTGAGAGAGTGGGTTGTTGAGTTCCTGAATGATCGGAGTTCGCCAATCATCAGTCCTGGTGTCCTTGTATTGTGACAGCCATGTTGACTCTATGGTTCTCCTTTTTACTGTCAGAGTTTCTTCCGCTTCTTCGAATTTCAGTTTGGAAGCCAATGTTGCCAGACAATCGGCATGTTTATTGTTGCTGCGACCAACATGGATTATGGTTGCGTCGGCGAAATAGTTTAATAACTTTTGTGCTTCTGACCGGTATGGGGCTAATGTTGCTTCCTTCAATGCGTACACTCCGTTCATCTGATTTACCAGTAGTTTGGAGTCACCTCTTATCTCCAGACGCGTGACTCCTGCTTGTTTAGCTATTGAAAGCCCTATAAGGAAAGCTTCGTATTCTCACGAGTTTTGGTGCATTCAAAGTCTAATTTGAAGGAATGTGAAAATACTTCTCCGGTTGGAGAGACTAACACCACGCCCGGCTCCTCCAAAGATATTCGCTAGGGGTAGCAGAGCCATCAAAATACAGGAGCCACACTCCTTCCTCCAAAACAGAGACATCTGGAAATTCTCCAGGAGGTCTTCATGTAGTTCTATAGTGCCTTCTCCAGGGAAATGCTTTGCTAGTAAGTCCGCAAATCGCTTGACCCTTGATAGCTCTAGGTGACGCACACGTTATGTCCAGCTCGACATTTGGAGAAGCCATTTGCCTGTCCTTCCCGTCGGGACCGGCTTTGAAAGTAAAAACTTTGCGGAATCGGATTTAGACACGAGTATCACCTGTTAGACAAAGGTAATGCCTAAACTTCGAATGGAATGGATCAAGGCTAAACACGCCTTTTCCGCTCTGGGGGTATCCGAGTTCAGCGTCCCTCAATATTCGGTGAAATAGTATATGGGGCGTTCGATTCCCTCATCGTCTTCCCGAGCGAGTAGAGCCCCCACTGCGGTGTCACTTTGGGCGGTGTAGAGACACGGCGGCTTCCCTTGTACAGGAGATTTCATGATGGCTGGAGATGATAGTATTCGTTGGATCTTTCGAAAAGCTTCCTGCTGGGTTGCGGTCCAAATGAAGCTGGCTCATTTCTTTAGTAAGGGGGTAAACGAGGCGGTAAGTTGGGCTAAACCAGGTATGAAACGTCGAATGTAGTTCACCTTGCCCATGAAACTCTGGAGCTCCTTCAAAGTTCGGGGAGGCGGCATTGTGAGGATAGCCTGAGTCTTGGACGGGTCTACCTTTATTCCTTCTGCAGTCACTTCGAATCCTAGAAATTTACCTGAGGAGACACCGAAAGCACATTTCAAAGGATTCATCTTTAAATTGTATTCCCGACACCTCTCAAATACTTGACGTAAGACGTTGGCGTGATCTGCTCGAGCCTTTGACTTGACCACGATATCATCTACATAGTCTTCTACTTGTTTATGCATCATGTCGTGGAATATTGCCGTCATAGCACGTTGGTACGTTGCGCCGGCGTTCTTTAAACCGAATGGCATAATAGTATAGTAAAAATTGCCAAGAGGGGTTCGGAAAGCTATCTTACTCGCATCGTGCTCATACATCCTTATCTGATTGTATCCGCGGTAACCATCCATGAAGGAGAACATGCCGTGTCCACTTGGTGGCGTCTACTAACATGTCGATGTTAGGTAGAGGAAAGTCGTCCTTGGGGCAGCACTTGTTCAAGTCTCAAAATCTACGCAAAGACCGGATCTGTCCGTTTTCTTCTTCTTTACCGGGACCACATTGGCTAACCGGGTTGGATGATGAATAGGCTGATGAAGCCAGCGACTAGCGACTTCGAATTTTGTTCTTGATTTGTTCCTCTACTTCATGTCTGAATTGCCTCGGAGATTGCTTGATTGGCTTGGATCCAGGTATAACATGTAAGTAATGGGTGACCAATTTTTCATCCAGACCAGGCATTTCCTCGTATGTCCAGGCGAACACATCTTTGTACTCCTTGAGTAGTTGAACAAGACTCGTACGTTCGTCTGTGGACAGAGTCGAACTGATAGAGACCGGCCCGGGAGATTCTTCATTCCCGATGTTAACAGTCTCGAGCTCGTCAGTTGTGGAATTGGTTCCATCTTGTAGTTTCTGCGGGGCGTCTAGTACCTCATCTTGTGTTTCATCATTCTTGCAGCATTCAATTGGGCGGAGAGGCTGGGTTCCAGTCTCTCCTGCTAATTGCTAACAGAGGCGCCGGTATATTGTTCTCCCCTTCTGATCACGTTTCACCTCGAAAGTCGTCCCCTTTTGGTGTGAGCATGAGTTGAAGTCTCACCGGATAGAGATGGACGCCTCGTTACAGAACGTGTGTTGTAGTGTTTGGCCTCCAATGGTGTAAGTCGGTCTCCTTCTTTGATTGAAGCCCACGTGGGTAGTGGGGTGCACATGACTTTGTCTGATCCTCCCTGTGTGGTACCTTTTGGCTCGAACAGCTCCACTCCGCATATTGGTGCATACGGAGACAATGATGCGGGAATGCGGATGACTTTCTCGTTTAGCATGGTCTTCAGGCACTGGTGATACGTCGAGGGAATGACCTTGTTGTCGTGAAGCCATGGTCTCCCCAGTATCATATGGTAGTCCGGCTCTTTTTCTATGACCTCAAACTTTGTTCTTGATTGAACGGGTCCTACTGATAAGTTCAGATTGACATACCCGTATGTGCAAGTCTGATTTCCTTCGAAGTCCATCATCGTGGTGGGCTGTCGTACAATCTCGCATTGGCTAACCTTGGCTGTCTTGAGAGTCTTGAGAGTAATTACATTCGAAGATGCTCCTGTGTCGATGAGGGCCCTTCTGAACTCCGAACCCTTGATGTGTGCGCTAACATGTAGGGTCCGGTTGTGACCCTCCTCTGCCATCATGTCGTCTTCCGTAAATGTGACATTGTTGACAGATATTTCCGATGCAGCTAGGACTGCTGGACGAGAAGGAGTCAGGTGTACATCCAGAGCTATTTTATTAATTGCAGCAAAAGTCTCTGCCTGTTGATTCCTCGAGAGGTGCAATAGTTCACACAAGCTTTCTACTAGAGATGCCGCTTCCTGATCCACTGGTCTCTGGTTCGTAGTAAAACTGTTGATCTGAGGGGAATTAGTCCCCGGTGTAGTGACGAGGTGTCAATCTCGCAAAAATAAATTTCTCTACTTCTCTTTAACTAGCAAGTAGTATAATGTAAGTAGGATCGTCCCAAGGGAGGAATGAAGTTCAAGTTGTTATGCAAATACTCTTAGCAAAGATGATTTTGTTGTAGAAATTCTGAAAATTGTAAAATGTATTCAAATATGAGATGTAATTGATTAAAGGTTCATTCTAGACCACGGAATACAAACCAAATTGATAGATAGCTATGTTCTTCACATTATCATGTTACTAACAACCCTAGAATAATCAGTACGCTCAACTATTCCGTTATTATCTCCTAGCTCACCGGATACGAAGCGCTCGACTACCGGTTCCTACTTGCCAAGTTTCCTAGAGATACGCTTACTAGGTTTGACTTGAACAAGTGCTCTAAGTTCTGTGAGATAAGGTTGCTCCTAGTGATGAACTCAAAAGCATGAATCACCTACTAGTGTTAATTTCTACATATAGGTACTTAACGAAGTCCCATCATCAATACCTATATATTGCTACTTGCGTTTATCTTCTCTAGACAATTACGGTCAAGAAAATCTAAACTAGCAATAGGATTATGAATCAACTATTTAATTTCGAACTTAAACAATCAACAAATAATCCATAAACAATAATAGCATGGTAGAAATCAATCAATAACATAAATAAATGCAAGAGAACAAGTTATTTCATCAATTATAGATTCATATTTCGGGCTTCGAAATCGCCCTTAATCAAGAAGAGTTTTAGTTACTCATAATATTGGAGTTCATCATCAAATAATAATGGAAATAAAGTAAAGAAGATGAAAATATTAAATGAAAGCAAACCCTAGCTCCGGCTCTCTGCAAAACTCCAAGAAGAATACGTGATACGTGATATCTCAAAAGAATAGAAACCTTTTCTTTTTATAGCCTTCCCACTTTCCAAAATTAGGTCTTCAAAGTCCATCACCAAAAAGTCCACCAAGCCCATGAACCATGTGTGAGAAACCCATGTGAAAATATGTCCCAAAAATATGCTCGCGGGAAAAGCTGGTGCATTTGGCCGGAAATTGGCGGAATCCGGCCGGAAAAAGTCAAGTCAACTGAGTCAAAACCGAGTCAACTCAGTTACCACCTAGTCAGATGGAGTCAGGTTCATAATCAGCTATATGACTCAGCTGAACAGCTCCTAGGCCAAAATGTTGCAACTGCCTAAACTGGCTTCTTGCACAAACCTTGTTCTTCCCAGCTACTCCCGACCAAGATGGTCTGCTCATTATAACCAGTCCACTCACCACCGTAGCTTAGCTTCCCTTTTCCCAGGCCGAGCAAACCATCTGCATCTCCTCAATACCACCACTGCTTCACCACCAAATCCTTGCGCCATACATCACCACTGTAATTTAGTTTACAAGCCGTGGCAGCAGTACATCTACCACCAACACAAGCACTCGCTGCTTCTCATTCATCGCCTCAACCCACACCTGCACACTGCCCTGCAAAACAGCTCCAAACTCGAGCTCCTGTCACTACAAACAAAACCACCAATACCCATTTCTTCTTGTTATGTGACTGCCTGCACTTCAGTTCAGCTGCAGGCCTTCATCCAACTCAATTCACCACCAGTTCTCAGTTCACAAAATCTGTAGCACGTCTGGGTAATACTCAGCTCAAGAACTCGCTATATCTCCTCCATATACACAGCAGCAACTCTCATCGGCTATCTCTCGTGATTTCCATCCCAACAAGATAACAGCAGCTCAGTCTCGATACAGCTCCATCAGGTCGCGACTGCACCAGAAGCATTACAACCTGCAATGTACATGACAGCTCAAGCTCGGTCATTCAGTGACAACTATGACCTGCAATTCCAGCTCCAGTTCCTCCAAAGCTTCCACTTTGCATTTTGCGACTCCAGTGCACCCTCTCTGACATGCCATCTGCACTCCAAACATCGCCAGAGACCGCAACTGCAACCATCCATCAACAGAAGTATTCTTGCACATCAGCTTCATGATCAGTCCCATCGAACAACACCAACCATTCAGTCCTGCAATTTCTGCAATACCAACTATAATTGCAATGACTCGATTACTTCTTAGTTCAAAACTCCAACAAAGAATAAAGATATCTGCAATTGCACAACAACAACTCCATCTCGAGCCAACTCTCTCTGTTCTCTCTGCGATTCAATCAAGCACCCCCGAACATTCGGTTCATTAACAGACTTCATTACTAGTTTCTTGTTCACCAAACCGACTCAACAACTACACAAACTCCCCGCAAAACATTCATACACAACTACTTCAATTTGTATCACCAACAGAGCTATAATTCCGTTACTACCGTAAACACCAATTCGAATTCATCTTCAAATCCTCATTAGCTCCATTCGACCCTTGCCAATTTCTACTTCTCACAGACCCACCGGTTCAACCATCAAAACCAAAACACTTGATATTTGCCCATCCCCGTAATCTCAAATTGCAACAACACACATAACTCCTCCTTGCTCTAGCCATCTATAACAAAACACACACCGCATCCATTCAATTAAAGAATTTTAGCTCCATAATCTCAAAGCAATAGCACCAGCCATGGCTAACTAACTATCAGCAACACCTTCTGCTCAGTTCCTCAAGCTAATACAGTATCATCTCATCGTCTTCACAACCAATCTTCATTGAATCTGAACCAAACCCATTATTAATTCAGCATCAGCTTCCCTGTTAACCTAGGCACACATCTAGCATACATTAGCTTCAATTACTTCTGTTCAGCTGTAACATCATCTCCAGCTCAAACCCTTGAGCACAATAACATAATCACCTCTTCCCTGCAATGCCAACTGCCATCACCAACATCCTGTAGTTTATCTTCTCCATGTCACAGACAACCACCAACACAAACCCATTTTCTATCAAACCAGATCCCAGTGTTTAACCTCAAATTCAATTCTTCAATCTTTAGTATCAACAAAAACCCTAGTTGCAGAAAGAAAAACCCCATCAATCTCAGATTTACCTTAATACTGAAATCGATTAGCACCCAGCTCACTGAATCGAATTCTCCTTCACTGATTCCTCAATTTCCTTCATCGTGTTCATCACTTTCCTTCTGCAACTCGAACCATGCTTCTTCCCTGTTCAGACAATACATCACCAGAATCGACCAATTTTCCTGCCAGTTTTTCCATCTTCTCAAGCTCCATGTCTCAATTCGAAGCTCTCACTCTAGATTCAAATAGCATCAGCTTCAAAACACCTCGATTCCTCCCTTTCTCACAATTTCTCTACATCTTAATGGTGCCGCCTGTAGCGCCCCCTAAGCTAGTGCAGCCACGAAAACTGAAACATCTCTGTCGATCTCTTGATCTTTTGAATTCCATGGCCGCCTTTCTTTAGTGTTTCTCTCAGTTTCAGGTAGAAAAATAAAACCAATGATTTGTTATCTCTGAAATGTAGGTTTTGTGTAGGAGAAAGAATGGATGCATCCACCCCAACTCTGAGAACCCCAGAGTGTAGGCACCCAGCAATCAGATTCAAGCCCCCAGAGAATGATAGGTCTTTTTCCTCCATTGTGCTTCCAATAGTCCTTGCATGTGAGAAATGCCGCTTTTGCTCTTCTTCGAATTCGTCCAAGAACGTCAGCCGTCTCTTACTTCTCAGATTCACTTCTTCTCTTCAATGCTTCTTCATCACTAAAGTAGTCGTGCTTTTCAGACAGACTAGTTTGCATCACTAAAGCCGACATACTTTTCAGACAGAGATGAAGAAATAGAAGCAAATAGTGAGAAATAATCCGCCTCCAACAGCATTTGCGCATGAGATGAGAATTTTGCGTTGTTTCTTCTTCTTTTATTCAAATTGACTCCAAAGTACCTAAATACTCAAAAGCAAAACATAAGAGACATAATCTACATGAAAACTAGCAGAGAAAGCATAAACAATAGATAAATATCAAGGTGTTTTAGACACCTATCAAATTCCCCCACACTTAGACTTTGCTAGTCCTCGAGCAAATCAAACAAAATAATTTTAAAACATACATACAACTCCGTCTCGTCGAGGCAACGGTTACTCTAAGCATGAATAACAGGCCTTTAAACCCCTAGGTATCCCTAGTGGACGAGTTTTAGTCTCGTGAAGGTTTACAAGAGGTCTGCCTACAAAACCTATATTTCCAACTCCGTCTATTTGTGACAAATCAATGAATGAATCCAAAATGACTACAGGAGGAGGTACCTTGCACAAATTCAGTTCATATATAAGTAAATAAAGCTCTAATTAGATAGTCGAACAAGCCACAATACTCGGAAACTAACAAACCACAATCACAATGAAAAGATTAAGAAGATGGATATAGATGTAGATGTTGGCGAATGTTCACAAGTGTTCGATGTTTCCCATATCTGTCTGAAGGTCACCGCCAAGAATGAACCTATCCATCCTATTGGATTGAGCTACTGGTCAATTCTAGTGTTAACACACTGGCATATACAAGGGAACCAGTGGTCAACAAACTTATTTCTACATCAACTCACTGGCATATACAAGGGAACCAGGAGTGACTTTATTCACCAAATATAATACTTTCTTTTCTTTCTTTCTTTTTTTCTTTTTCACTTTTTGTTTTTGTGACAGCATGATTCGATCTTTTGGATCCAAGCGCATGCTTCTTGTCAGCAAGTACGTGATAGTTGCCTTGGATCCTGCATTCCACGCTTGTTTAGGCGACGGAGACAGGGACTACGTTTCACACATACTGCTATTCCCAAGTGTCATTCTTTATTCCGTTTGGTCTAATTGGTCGGTCTCTTTTTTTTTTCTTTTTTTTTCTTTTTAGCAACTCAATCACTCTATTTCATCCTAGCAGTAATAACACGTCGATGTTTAGTGACCCACCAAAGCACTTAGAGAACAAAAGATAAATATGGAAAATAAAATAAAAATAGAATGCGATATGGTGATATTCCGAGATATGGTAACGACTATCATGTTATTTGTGATTCCTGAGCTATGTTCGTTCCTTTAGTTAATTGGTTCCTCAACTTCTGCATTCAAAATGGTTCCATCCACTAATAGTGTCATCCTAAAGGCACAAGTTTCTAGATTTCGGAGTTCAAAAAGCACAAATTTTTCTTGGTTTTTCTATTTTTCTGATTTTTTTTTTTTTTTTTTTTTATGGCATAAAACTACTAAACGCATAAAACAAACTATACAAACATATAAATGCTCCCCCACACTTAAACTTTACATTGTCCTCAATGTAAAATTGAATCATCCAAAGAAGGTTCAAGGTGGGAAATTCCGCAAATGATATGCAAAAACAAGAAAATAAAGATAAAATGCTTAAAAATAAAAAGATAAAGGGAAAGATACAAAACCGGTGGGTTGCCTCCCACTTAGCGCTTGGTTTAACGTCGTCAGCCCGACGTTCGGCTCCAATTACTCCTCCAGAGGGAGTGGGTCACTCAATGTGATCATATCCTGATTCTCCGTCACAAACTGCTCATAGTATGGTTTCAAGCGATGGCCGTTAACCTTGGAAATCAGCCCTGTTTTGGGACTAGTTATCTCAACTGCACCATGCGCAAACACATTAGTAACAACAAATGGTCCAACCCATCTGGACCTAAGTTTACCCTAAACAATTTAAGACGAGAATGGAATAAAAGTACTTTCTGCCCTATTTCAAAACTCTTTCGGGAAATCATTTTATCATGGAAAGCCTTGGTCTTTTCTTTATAAATGCGTGAACTTTCATATGCATCATTTCGTATCTCTTCTAACTCATTGAGCTGAAGTTTCCTATGTTCACCAAATGCATCTAATTCCATATTACATACCTTGATAGCCCAATAAGCTTTGTGTTCAAGTTCGACGGGAAGATGGCAAGGTTTGCCATAGACAAGCCTAAAAGGAGACATACCGATGGGTGTCTTATAAGTCATCCTATACGCCCACAAAGCGTCATTGAGTCTATAACTCCAATCTTTCCTTGTAACATTCACCGTCTTCTCTAAGATTGACTTAATCTCCCGGTTGGAAATTTCAGCTTGTCCACTCGTTTGTGGATGGTACGGTGTGCCAACTTTATGAGAAATGTTATACTTCTTTAGAAGAGCGTGAAAGGATCTCTTGAAGTGCGAACCTCCATCACTAATCACCACTCGAGGTGTTCCAAACCTAGAAAAGATATGTTCCTTCACAAACTCACAAACAATATGAGAATCATTGGTAGGGGTGGCTTTAGCTTCCACCCACTTAGAAACATAATCTACAGCAAGAAGTATAAAAATTTCCCATTGGAATTCACGAAAGGCCCCATAAAATCGATACCCCAAACATCAAAAATCTCAACAAATGAGAATTGGTGTTTGCGGCATTTGGTTTCTAGCACCAAGGTTGCTGTCCTTTGACACCTATCACAAGCCTTACAACATAGATATGCATCCTTAAACAATGTAGGCCAATAAAAACCACTTTCGAGAACCTTGAGGGCTGTCCTCTTGGCTCGAAATGGCCACCACAAGCATATGAGTGACAAAAATTCAGAATTGATTGAAACTCGGATTCAAGTACGCACCTGCGGATCATTTGATCGGAGCAATGCTTCCACAAATAAGGTTCATCCCATATATATTGCTTGGCAATCTTCTTGAGCTTGTGTTTTTGGAATGTAGACATGGAACTAGGTACTTGTCCCGTCACCAAGAAGTTAACGATATCAGCGTACCATGGAGTTGTGCCACCAACCGCAAAGAGTTGCTCATCCGGGAAGCTATCATGCAAAGGAATCGCTTCTTCGGACACAACCAATCTGCTTAAATGATCCGCTACAGTATTCTCACTACCCTTCTTGTCCTTGATTTGCAAGTTGAACTCTTGAAGAAGAAGAATCCACCTTATGAGCCTTGGCTTAGCATCCTTCTTTGTTAGCAAGTACCGAAGTGCAAATGGTCGGAGAAAACAACCACCTTTGTACCCACTAAATAAGATCTAAACTTCTCGAGTGCAAACACTATGGCCAAAAGCTCCTTTTCGGTAGTGGAGTAGTTGATTTGTGCTCCGTTGAGAGTTCTAGAAGCATAATAAATGGCATATGGAACTTTGCCATCTCGCTGTCCCAACACGGCTCCAACGGCATAATCACTTGCATCGCATATCAACTCAAATGGCTTGCTCCAGTCCGGTGGTTTGATGATTGGTGCGGTAGTCAACAACTCTTTCAAGGTGTCGAAAGCTTCCTTGCATTCCTTGTCACAATCAAAGGCCACATCTTTTTGCAAGAGTCTACACAGGGGCATTGCAATCTTGGAGAAATCCTTGATGAATCTCCTATAAAAACTCCGCATGACCAAGAAAAGAGCGAACCTCCCTCACATTTGTGGGGTATTGTAAGTTCCGAATCAAATCTATCTTAGCCTTGTCAACTTCTAACCCCTTAGAGGATACAACATGACCTAGCACAATCCCATGATTGACCATAAAGTGACATTTTTCCCAATTAAGCACAAGATTAGTTTCTACGCATCGTTTAAGAATAAGTGCAAGGTTATCTAAGCATTTGTCAAAAGAATCACCATACACGCTGAAATCATCCATAAACACTTCTATGATGCTTTCCACATAATCTGAGAATATACTTACCATACAACGTTGAAAAGTGGCTGGTGCATTGCACAAGCCAAATGGCATACGTCTATACGCAAAAGTGCCAAAAGGGCAAGTAAACGTCGTCTTTTCTTGATCTTCCTGGAGCTATTACAATCTGGTTATAACCTGAAAAACCATCAAGGAAGCAAAAAAGCATGTCTAGCCAACCTTTCAAGCATTTGATCAATGAATGGTAAGGGAAAATGGTCCTTTCGGGTGGTAGAGTTGAGCTTTACGAATCAATGCACACTCTCCAACCGGTCTGGATTCTAGTTGGAACCAAGTCATTATCTTCGTTTTTCACCACCGTGATTCCGGACTTCTTTGGAACGACTTGAATCGGGCTCACCCATTTGCTATCGGATATGGGATAGATCACCCCTACTTCCAACAATTTCGGGATTTCCTTCTTGACTACTTCCATCATTGGAGGGTTCAAGCGACGTTGAGCTTCTCTTGTTGGTTTTGCCCCCTCCTCAAGAAGTATTCGGTGCATACATGTGGAAGGACTGATTCCTTTGATATCGGCAATGGTCCACCCAATGGCAGACTTGTACTCTCTTAGCACTCGAACAAGCTTCTCCTCTTGCACCTTGGTAAGGCCTTTGGCAATGATCACCGGCAACTCTTCCTTGTCACCTAAATACACGTATTTAAGGTGATCCGGAAGAGGTTTCAACTCAAGAATAGGTGCCTGCACAATCGATGGTAAAAGTTTCTCATTAGTAAGCGGCAAAGAAACATAAGACGCATTATACTTTTGTGGAACTTCTTTTAATGAGTTAAGAGCTAAAACAGCCTCTTTAAGCTCATCACAAATAGACAATTCACTTTCAAGGTCTTTATATTTCCCATAACCTAAACCTTCCACTATGGTGTTTTCTAAAGCATCTTCACCATTCAATTCAAAAATCATGTTGAGCTAGAGAATCAATAATATCAATTGAAAAACAGGAATGCACATCACTAGGATATCTCATAGCTTCAAAGATATTGAAACTTATGATTTCGTCATCAAATTCCATAGTTAAGGAGCCTTTAAAAACATCTATCTTTGTTCTAGCGGTTCTCATGAACGGTCTACCCAACAAGAAGGGAGTAGACGATGGTGAATCTTCATCCATCATGTCAAGAACATAGAAATCAGCTGGAAATATGAGTTGATTAACCCTGCACCAAAACATCTTCAATAACCCCTTTCGGGTAAGAATTAGACCTATCGGCGAGTTGTATAACAATACCGGTATTCTTAAGAGGTCCAAGATTCAATGATTCATAAACGGAGGCAGGCATAACATTAATGGATGCTCCTAAATCTAACATAGCACGTTCAAACCCGATTTTACCAATAGTACATGGTATGGTGAAACTACTAAGGTCTTTCAACTTAGGTGGGAGTTTCTTTTGAAGATATGCCAAGCATTCTCCCCACACTCATTACCTCGTTACCGGTCAATTTGTGCTTGTTAGTGCACAATTCCTTCAAGAACTTTGCCCAACGTGGAACTTGCCTTATCGCCTCAATGAGTGGAATGTTCACTTCAATCTTCTTAAAGATTTCCAAAAGCTCTTGGTACAATGTCTCCTTGTTCGACTTTGCAAACCTGCTAGGAAAAGGCGGAGAAGTAACATAAGTAGAAACATGAGTTTTAGAGTTAGAATTTGTTACGGGTCAGCCTTTTTAGGGGCTGTTTCACCCTCTTCTTTCTCCAAATCGGGTTCATGGGACACCGTGATGTTTCCGGTTTCTCTACTTGCTTCCCACTTCGTAACTCAATAGCATTGGCATTCTCCTTGTGATTTATTGGTTGCGAGGAAGTTTTCCTCTGCTTGTGCCTCCAATTTGCTCACGGCATTAGCTAATTGACCCATTTGTGTTCGGATGTCCTTCATATCCATTGTTTGTCTTTTGCTTATCTTGCACCATTGTGTTGAGAATGAGATTCAACTTGTCATCTATACTCGTGCCTTGAGTTTCTTGTGGTGGTCTTTGCATGAATTGATATCCTCCTTGTTGATTGAAAGTAGGATTTGCAGCAGCTTGCTTGTTGGCATAGCTGAAATTCGGATGATCACGCCAACCTGGGTTGTATGTGTTGGAGTACGGATCGTACCTCGGCCTTTGCTGATTTTGGTACATAGCACTTGCTTGCTCAACATCTTCGGTATATGATGATGGTATGACAGCTGCAGCTATTTGAGTCATCATTCTCTCCATGTTGCCCATCCTTTGTTCCATGTGTGAAGAATTGCCAACTTCATTCACCTTCCTTACCTGCTGATTCATCTCGAGTGTAGAATTGTTGAGTGTTCGCAGCCATATTCTCCAAAAAACTTGTAGCTTCCGCAATGGTCTTGTTGGTAAGTGCACCACCACTTGCGGCATCAATCAAATTTCTATCATTAGAAAGCAACCCCTCGTAGAAATATTGAATCACAAGTTGATCACTGATTTGGTGGTGTGGACAACTAGCTAAAAGCTTCTTGTAGCGCTCCCAATACTCATGGAGAGTCTCTCCCGATACTTGCCTAATACCACAAATCTCCTTGCGAATCACAGCTGCTTTTGATGCTTGGAAAATACTTCTCAAGGAACAATTTCTTCATCCCATTCCATGTGGTTATGCTTCCAGTGGGTAAGCAAAAGAACCACTCTCTGCGATATCTAAAAGAGAGAAAGGAAAAGCTGTCATCATAGCCATATCCGCATCTGCAGTTGCTTGCTTCATACTAGTCACAACATGATGGAATTGTTGCAAGTGACGATTAGGATCTTCTCCCGCTAAACCTCTGAATTTGGGCAGCAAGTTAATCAATTGTGGTTTCAACTCAATGGTTCCATTCAAATTTGAATACATAAAGGTCTGCGATCTAGGTTTGGAGAAGTGAGCTCCTTGAGTGTTCTTGGAGCAGGTGGTCGACCTCCCATTGTGTTGTCTTCCTCTTCGTCCGAGTCCGAAAATTCACTTGGTGTAGAACTTTGAGGAAGTGGAGTGTTGACTGCTCGAATGAAATCCTTAAGTAAAGTGCCTGAACGAAGACGTATACCAATTGGACTTGGTCTGCCCTCTCCACGCATTCACCGAAGAAATAGTACCTGAAAATCGATTCTAAGAGGTTGAATAAGTAAATAGAAATTGAAAATAAAAGCAAAAGTAACAACTAAGAATAAAAATAACAACTAAACTTGCCACTGCCTCCCCGGCAGCGGCGCCAATTTTGACGAGGTGTCAATCTCGCAAACATAAATTTCTCTACTTCTCTTTAACTAGCAAGTAGTATAATGTAAGTAGGATCGTCCCAAGGGAGGAATGAAGTTCAAGTTGTTATGCAAATACTCTTAGCAAAGATGATTTTGTTGTAGAAATTCTGAAAATTGTAAAATGTATTCAAATATGAGATGTAATTGATTAAAGGTTCATTCTAGACCACGGAATACAAACCAAATTGATAGATAGCTATGTTCTTCACATTATCATGTTACTAACAACCCTAGAATAATCAGTACGCTCAACTATTCCGTTATTATCTCCTAGCTCACCGGATACGGAAGCGCTCGACTACCGGTTCCTACTTGCCAAGTTTCCTAGAGATACGCTTACTAGGTTTGACTTGAACAAGTGCTCTAAGTTCTGTGAGATAAGGTTGCTCCTAGTGATGAACTCAAAAGCATGAATCACCTACTAGTGTTAATTTCTACATATAGGTACTTAACGAAGTCCCATCATCAATACCTATATATTGCTACTTGCGTTTATCTTCTCTAGACAATTACGGGTCGAAGAAAATCTAAACTAGCAATAGGATTATGAATCAACTATTTAATTTCGAACTTAAACAATCAACAAATAATCCATAAACAATAATAGCATGGTAGAAATCAATCAATAACATAAATAAATGCAAGAGAACAAGTTATTTCATCAATTATAGATTCATATTTCGGGCCAAATCGCCCTTAATCAAGAAGAGTTTTAGTTACTCATAATATTGGAGTTCATCATCAAATAATAATGGAAATAAAGTAAAGAAGATGAAAATATTAAATGAAAGCAAACCCTAGCTCCGGCTCTCGCAAAACTCCAAGAAGAATACGTTATACGTGATATCTCAAAAGAATAGAAACCTTTTCTTTTTATAGCCTTCCCACTTTCCAAAATTAGGTCTTCAAAGTCCATCACCAAAAAGTCCACCAAGCCCATGAACCATGTGTGAGAAACCCATGTGAAAATATGTCCCAAAAATATGCTCGCCGGAAAACCGGTGCATCAAGGCTAGGAAATTGGCCTAATCCGGCGCCGGAAAGTCAAGTCAACTGAGTCAAAACCGAGTCAACTCAGTTACCACCTAGTCAGATGGAGTCAGGTTCATAATCAGCTATATGACTCAGCTGAACAGCTCCTAGGCCAAAATGTTGCAAGCTGCCTAAACCGGCTGCTTGCACAAACCTTGTTCTTCCCAGCTACTCCCGGCCAAGATGGTCATCATTATAACTTGATCCCACTTCGCCGTAGCTTAGCTTCCCTTTTCCCCAGTGCCGAGCAAACCATCTCGCATCTCCTCAATACCACCACTTGCTTCACCACCAAATCCTTGCGCCATACATCACCACTGTAATTTAGTTTACAAGCCGTGGCAGCAGTACATCTACCACCAACACAAGCACTCGCTGCTTCTCATTCATCGCCTCAACCCACACCTGCACACTGCCCTGCAAAACAGCTCCAAACTCGAGCTCCTGTCACTACAAACAAAACCACCAATACCCATTTCTTCTTGTTATGTGACTGCCTGCACTTCATTGAAATGCCTTCATCCAACTCAATTCACCACCAGTTCTCAGTTCACAAAATCTGTAGCACGTCTGGGTAATACTCAGCTCAATAACTCGCTATATCTCCTCCATATACACAGCAGCAACTCTCATCGGCTATCTCTCGTGATTTCCATCCCAACAAGATAACAGCAGCTCAGTCTCGATACAGCTCCATCAGGTTGCGACTGCACCAGAAGCATTACAACCTGCAATGTACATGACAGCTCAAGCTCGGTCATTCAGTGACAACTATGACCTGCAATTCCAGCTCCAGTTCCTCCAAAGCTTCCACTGCATTTTGCGACTCCAGTGCACCCTCTCTGACATGCCATCTGCACTCCAAACATCGCCAGAGACCGCAACTGCAACCATCCATCAACAGAAGTATTCTTGCACATCAGCTTCATGATCAGTCCCATCGAACAACACCAACCATTCAGTCCTGCAATTTCCTGCAATACCAACTACAATTGCAATGACTCAGTTACTTCTTAGTTCAAAACTCCAACAAAGAATAAAGATATCCGCAATTGCACAACAACAACTCCATCTGAGCTGCAACTCTCTCCTGTTCTCTCTGCGATTCAATCAAGCACCCCCTGAACATTCAGTTCCTTAACAGCTTCATTACTAGTTTCTTGTTCACCAGCACCGACTCAACAGCTACACAAACTCCCCTGCAAAACATTCATACACAACTACTTCAATTTGTATCACCAACAGAGCTATAATTCCGTTACTACCAGAAACACCAATTCGAATTCATCTTCAAATCCTCATTAGCTCCATTCTGACCCTTGCCTGCAATTTCTACTTCTCACAGACCCACCAGTTCAACCATCAAAACCAAAACACTTGATATTTGCCCATCCCCGTAATCTCAGCTGCAACAACACACATAACTCCTCCTTGCTCTAGCCATCTATAACAGCAAACACACTGCATCCATTCAATTCTGAGAATTTTAGCTCCATAATCTCAAAGCAATAGCACCAGCCATGGCTAACTAACTATCAGCAACACCTGCTGCTCAGTTCCTCAAGCTAATACAGTATCATCTCATCGTCTTCACAACCAATCTTCATTGAATCTGAACCAAACCCATTCTTAATTCAGCATCAGCTTCCCTGTTAACCTAGGCACACATCTAGCATACATTAGCTTCAATTACTTCTGTTCAGCTGTAACATCATCTCCAGCTCAAACCCTTGAGCACAATAACATAATCACCTCTTCCCTGCAATGCCAACTGCCATCACCAACATTCTGTAGTTTATCTTCTCCATGTCACAGACAACCACCAACACAAACCCATTTTCTATCAAACCAGATCCCAGTGTTTAACCTCAAAGTCAATTCTTCAATCTTTAGTATCAACAAAAACCCTAGTTGCAGAAAGAAAAACCCCATCAATCTCAGATTTACCTTAATACTGAAATCGATTAGCACCCAGCTCACTGAATCGAATTCTCCTTCACTGATTCCTCAATTTCCTTCATCGTGTTCATCACTTTCCTTCGCAACTCGAACCATGCTTCTTCCCCTGTTCGGACAATACATCACCGAATCGACCAATTTTCCCGCCAGGTTCTTCCATCTTCTCAAGCTCCATGTCTCAATTCGAAGCTCTCACTATAGATTCAAATAGCATCAGCTTCAAAACACCTCGATTCCTCCCTTTCTCACAATTTCTCTACATCTTAATGGTGCCGCCTGTAGCGCCCCCTAAGCTAGTGCAGCCACGAAAACTGAAACATCTCTGTCGATCTCTTGATCTTTTGAATTCCATGGCCGCCTTTCTTTAGTGTTTCTCTCAGTTTCAGGTAGAAAAATAAAACCAATGATTTGTTATCTCTGAAATGTAGGTTTTGTGTAGGAGAAAGAATGGATGCATCCACCCCAACTCTGAGAACCCCAGTGTAGGCACCCAGCAATCAGATTCAAGCCCCGAGAATGATAGGTCTTTTTCCTCCATTGTGCTTCCAATAGTCCTTGCATGTGAGAAATGCCGCTTTTGCTCTTCTTCGAATTCGTCCAAGAACGTCAGCCGTCTCTTACTTCTCAGATTCACTTCTTCTCTTCAATGCTTCTTCATCACTAAAGTAGTCGTGCTTTTCAGACAGACTAGTTTGCATCACTAAAGCCGACATACTTTTCAGACAGAGATGAAGAAATAGAAGCAAATAGTGAGAAATAATCCGCCTCCAACAACATTTGCGCATGAGATGAGACTTTTACGTTGTTTCTTCTTCTTTTATTCAAATTGACTCCAAAGTACCTAAATACTCAAAAGCAAAACATAAGAGACATAATCTACATGAAAACTAGCAGAGAAAGCATAAACAATAGATAAATATCAAGGTGTTTTAGACACCTATCATGTAGGAATCTCCGGAATGCTCATTTTGACGTCATCTTGATGAGGAGATCAAGTATGCCGTTTACCGCTTCTTTGATTAGCTCCATGTTCTTCGTGTGAATCTCCTGTACCCGTGCTAGTTCGGTTAATGTTGGAAGTCTTCTGATTATGTCGTCGGATACACCGTTAGGAGGGGGTATCTCCATTGGAGGAGCCGTCAGGATTAGAGACCGTCGAAGCGGTCCTAAGACCAACCATCTCAGAATTGATTGAATGGTATTGAAGAGATTGAATTTACAACCGAGAGATCAACCTCCCACTGTGGTCGCCAATTATTTATGGGTGAAAACTACTCCTGCAGAATTTGGTAATTTGGGGTGTGGATGAGGAATGAATTTAAACCTTAAACAAATGCACTGCGCGGTGAGTGCTTGTAGATTCGAGAGATCAATCTGTGCAAGTCCGGCCTAAACCAAGAAATGGCCGTTCCAGACTTGTTTCGGTCACAAATTGAAGGAAATGGGGTTGATCTTAGGGAGGAAGAGAAGAAGGTGTTGAGATTGTGAAGGTGTAGACTTGCTTATGACTTGCAACAGAAAGTGAACAAGCTTACGATTGGTGTAAGCGGGCTCGGGTGTTTTCTTGTTGTTTTTCTCTGTTTTCCCTTGTGTTTGGAAATAGGTCGGAGAACCTATTTATACAAGTCATTGAGCCTTATTCACGTCTCTCGTGGGAAGTGGAGGAAGTGGAGTGATGGAGTAGTGAAGTTGTGCGTTGGTGATACACGACCAGCCTTGCCCACTTCTCCTGTTCATCTCTAACCGTCCATGACTTCCTAACACGTTCTTGTGATGGCGCGTTGCACGCTGCACGCACAGTAAACCGCCGACCAATACCCCAGTATGTATCCCCCAGTTTGTGACATGATTGATGTCTGGAATGTGTGGATCGTGGATCCACGAAAGGTAGCATTTAATGCTAATGTGAATAACTGTGTTATTCAAGAAGTTGATACTTGTGAAGTATTGTGATGCATGTACTGCATCTTGGTGTGGTAAAGTGATGGGTGGTGACGCCTCACTGACCAATTAACTCCCGACCGAGGCTTGTATAACTAAGTTTGGTGAAGTTGGACTCGACGAGATGATCTTTGAGACACTCATCTGCGACCGTTAATGAATTAGGGTTTTCGAAGAGGTGCGCAAGTATCACTCTTCAGCTTGGTCGAAACCAAGCATGGGAAGGGCTTTGGAGAGGACCGACCGGGCAGGTGTGTGTACAACATCACATGCCGGTGTACACGTCCATACCTCACTTTGTCCCATGAAGGTGCGATCTAGGCCACTCAATTTGACCGGCAAAGAGGAGTGGTGGAGATCGATTTTGTGATAGGAATTTGGTGCCGCAAAAGCCGCACACCATGTCATTTTCCGGCGCGGCGTTCCAAGACGACCTAACTTGGTCGGTCTTGGTCGATTGGTTTGGCGTGAAGGTGGTAGGCTGGTGTTCACACCTATACCTGACTATCCCATGAAAACGTGATCTAAGCCACTCAAATCATCCAGTGAAGTTGAGTGGTCGAGATCAGTTTGCAGTTTGGGAAGTGTAACCACGCATGTTTGGGCGGGCGGTTTGGGATAGCCATGCATGGTATGCCTTGGCCGACCACGTGAGGATATAGAGGGGCCCACGGTGGTCATCTTTGGTATGACCGGACTGTTTAATCTAATCTCGGACCGTCCATTCGTGTCGAGAAGATGGACGCTCGTGATGCTCAAAACCCTAATTTTGGGTTTCAAAGCCGTGCGTCATCTCTTGTTTGGGCGACGATTTTGTCACAACCAAACATGGTTGGTCTTGACCGATTGGTCAAGTGTGTATGCGAGCACACGGTGATCGTGTTGACATGCTCGGGCCCTTTGAATCTACATCTACACCCTCCATCTATACCTGCGAAGATGGATGGTTGAGACCGCTTTGCGACACATGTAATATGCCGCAAACCCTAATTTAGGGTTTTTCGTCCATAATGCTTGGTATGAACGTTTTTGGCGGCTAGGCCAATGGCCGACCGTGCGGGTTCCGCATTGGTTCGGCAGTGATGGATATTCCATACCTGCTTGGGGGTGATGGAATTGATCTGGGTCATCCAATCATGCTTGTGGAGTTGGATGATCTGCGATCATATCCTGGATCGATACGGTCAATCCGGATGCTCAATCGGGCTAGTATAACACACCGAGAGGGGCTCAATCGGGCTAGTATAACACACCGAGAGTCGGCTGTACGGGTATTTCGTACATGGTTTCATTATAGTGCTTGGAGGTTCGTGTTACTCGTAAGAGTAACACTCGGTCGTCATGCCACACCGATAATGAGTACTGGAAATACAAGGCCGATATGAAATTCACGGGATGGGATTGTTGCCACATGCTCTAACTTTGGAGGAATTTCATGTATTCACAGAATGGGATTGTTGCCACATGCTCCATTCTTGGTGAATTAAGTGAGGGAGTATCCAACACTTATAAATGGCTTTATCTTTTACAAGATGTCAGCGCATAATTTTTCTGGTTTTTACAAATTTAACCTTAAACGAAAATCCACCATCAACACTTACTAAAGGGATTGAAGAGATGACTAATGAGGTTAATCGTCTGCAGCATGCTGATTCCATGAAGTAGGTAGAGTTGGACGAGTGTAAATTTGAACTCAAGAATCTCTAACTGGATTATAAGAAAATTTCCGATGAATACGA
The DNA here is from genome assembly GCA_023531295.1 of Papaver armeniacum. NCBI lineage: Eukaryota > Viridiplantae > Streptophyta > Magnoliopsida > Ranunculales > Papaveraceae > Papaver > Papaver armeniacum. The sequence continues at coordinate 15,812 of JAJJWW010011229.1, read as the reverse complement.
TTTTCTTGACGATGCTCGGGACGCTGTAGTTAATGAATATAAGATAGCTTCGGCTAATGTCGAAGGTATACTTTAGTTTGTACGTGGATGGCTTTGTAATTCTTTCCTTTTAACCATTTGTTTCCTTCCTTTCAGAGCTCTAGGGACAGCTTGGCCTTGCAAATGAAAAGCTTAAAGAGGTTCAATCTTCCTTAGTGTATCAGAAGGGGCAGACCAAATACTATGAAGCGTTGGCCGGATCTCAGGACGAAGCAGCGAAGGAGGCAGACAAGGAAGCGGGTCGGTTGAAATCTTCATTATCCCAATCTGAGCTCAAGACTTCCGTCATCGCGCATAAGGCTCGCTGCCAGCTCGCTGAGGAGGTTAACAAGACTTTAACCAGGATAGAGCAATCCCTCTTGAAGGAGCATGGAATCGTCAAGAAGTACATTCATCGTCCTCTGCCCGAACCTTTCACCTATACCTCTGATCCTTCTTCGGGCGGGACTGTACCTTCGTCTCAGAAGAAAAGTCCAACCCGATCTCGCTTGAGTCCTCCAAGGAGAAGTAGATTTTTGAGTTTGTTATAGAAAGTTCATCTCTGTTGATTACTTGGCTTCGAGCCATTTTTTGTATATCTTCTGTGTTTCTTGTTTCAATTCTCCAAGCTTGTAATCAATTTTCATGAAATGGATCATCGTTTGCTTTTGGTATGTGCAATTTTGATTAGTTAACGAGTAATTTTAAATATTGAGAAATGTATTAGTAATAAAAAGTGTTTGGCGGCAATAACGAAGGTAAGTACCTTCGTTATTGACTTTGGACCTGTCACACCGCTGGCTAACCCTGGGCCAGAGGGTTACCAAACGGTGGGGGTTGAGGTAGGGTCCCCGGATATGTGATGCGTTATTGAAATATTCACATGCATCCATTTCGCTGAACCGCTGCCTTGTTGATTGGTTGGGTATCTCTTTCTACTGGAATCCTTCCCCATGGTCATACACTTATAGACGCTGATAGGGGAGTCCCGAGAGATTATATATGATTACTTTCCCCAATAAAAATGTTGCAAAAATCTTGTTTGATTGATGTGGTGAGGTTTGCTACTTCTCGTCCAGAGATAGAAACATGTCAAGCGGGTACGCTGTCTTCTTCTTCTGGTATTCTTCGCGCAGATGCAGAGATACGCTGCTTCATGGATAGTATGGCTTGAGGTATTTTGCATTCCAAGGGTGCCTGAGGACTTCTCCTTTGAGGTTACGCAGATAATAGGATCCGTTCCCTGCGATGTCGTGTATTAAAAATGGTCCTCCCCATGTTGGTGCTAATTTGCCCCATTTTTTCTCTCGTTGGTATTGGGGTATAGTTCTCAGCACATACTGTCCTTCTACAAAATTTCTAAGTTTAACTTTCTTATTGTATTCTATTGCTAATCTTCGTTGGTAGTTTTCCATCCTTTGTAGCGCTGTCTCCCTTATTTCTTCTAGATCATCGAGCCTTTCCAACATCATGTCCGTTGTAAGGTTCTTCTCCCATGATTCGGTCTTTGTGGTTGGTATGATGATCTCTGTCGGGATGAATGCCTCGGCTCCGTAAGTGAGGAAGATCGGTGATTCACCGGTAGCAGATCTGCGTGTTATTCGGTACGCCCATAGCACGTTATGTAACTGTTCGCACCATCGTCACTTGTGTTCATCCAATGATTTCTTGAGAATAAGAGCAAGGGTCTTATTCGTGGCTTCGGCCTGGCCGTTGCTTTGGGGATATATGGGAGTTGATTTGTTCTTCCTGATCTTGAAGGTATCAAAGAGCATGTCTATGTACTTTCCTTGTAATTGCTTGCCGTTGTCGGAGACAATTTCTGCTGGGATGCCAAACCTGCAAATGATGTTCTGAAAGATTAATGTGAATACGTCTGCGTCTCGGATTCTAGCTAAAGCTTTGGCTTACACCCACTTGCTAAAGTAATCCATGGCTACGATCAAGAACCGTCTTTTCCCTGACCCTTCGATCAGGGGTCCGACGATATCCACTCCCCATTTCGCAAATGGCCAGGGGCTATCCACTGAATTTAGCTTCGTTTCCGGAGCATGGATTCTTTTAGCAAAACGCTGACATTCTTCGCATCTTCTAGACATCCTGGCCGCGTCTCGAATCATTTGTGGCCAGTAATATCCTTACATCTTAGCCTTGTCGGCTAGTGATCTCATTCCGCTGTGGTTGCCTACGTCCCCGTAGTGGATGTCCTTCAAGATTCGGTGGACTTCTTCTCTGGATAAGCACCGCAGTAAGGGACCTAGAAAATACTTCTTGTAGAGAATTCCGTCACGAAATCGTATCTTCCTGCCTTTGATTTTATTTTTCGAGACTGCTTCAGATTCGTAGGCAGCGTTCCTTCTTCAAGGAAAAGGTGAACTACGGTTCTCCAATCTTCTTCGTTCTTGAAGTCTTCGTCTTCATTATCTCTTGATATAATATCATCTTCGACAAAGTCATCGACGATGTCTTCCCCCACATCATCGTCAGCGATATCCTCCCCTACATCGTCCTCATGGTTTGTAGCGAGGGATTGTTGTGGAGTGATCGAGGGCTCATATACTCTTGTTATCCTTATGGCCTTAACACTTTCGTCCTTTAACATAGATGATATGTATGCCAGAGCACCAGCATGCCTGAGGTCTCTTCTACATAGATGCCGGAACTTGATGTTGTGTATTTGGGATGCTAAGGTCTGTACCAAGGCCATATACGCTGAGAGGATCTCGTCATAGACATTGTATTCCAGTCCGATTTGCCGGATGACCAGTTGCGAGTCGCTTGTTAGGCGTACGTCGGTTATTCCCATCTCTGCTATTAGACGAAGGGAATGTACTACGGCTTCGTATTCTACGATGTTGTTGGTATGCCCCTTGAATTCCAATCTTAGCGCGTGCACAATCCTATCTCCGGTTGGGGTGGTGATTACGATGCCTATGCCTGCGCCTTTTCTATTCCTTGATCCATCGACGAAGACCTCCCATCGTCTTTGTCTTGAGGGTTCAAGGACATCGACTGGATTCTTCCCGTCCTCTTCTGATTCTGGTATATCCTTCACTTCTTCGTCATTGTCCAGGGGTAAATCTGCTAGAAAATTTGCCAAGACTTGCGACTTTTAGGCAGTTTGGATCTCGTGGATAATGTTGAACTGATCAAGGTGAGTATTCCATTTTGCTATCCTTCCCACTTTCCCAGCGTTTTTGAGAACTGTTTCTAGCGGCGCTTTGCATGGAAAACGAACATAATGAGTCAAGAAGTAGGTTCTCAGCTTTTGGGTTTCCCATACTAGTGCCGGGATGAGTTGTTCAATTTTCGTGTAGTTTCTTTACTCGCTCAGTTGAGGGTCTTGTGACATAGTAGATTGGTTGTTCGACCTTCGTGTTGTTCTTGACCAATACTGTGCTGACTGTATCTTCGGTCGCTGCTATGTAGAGTTCCAGCACCTCGTCGGGATCGGGATTCTGGAGGATAGGGATCATATCCAGGTATTCTTTAACCTTTTGGAAAGCTTCTTCGCATTCAATGGTCCATGCGAACTTGCTTCCTTTTGTTTGAGGGTAAAAACTGATTATGCTGTTTTTGGTAATTTGGGGTGTATTGATGAGAAACAAATTCAAACCCTAAAAAAATGCACTGCACGGGAATGCTTTTTAGGTTCGAGAGATCAATCTGTAAGACTCTGGCCTAAACCAAGAAATGGACGTTCCAGATTCAATTCGGTCACAAGGTGAAGGAGAAGGGTTGATCTTAGGGAGGGAAGCAGAGAATGTGTTTGAGATCAGAGTGTTGAAGGTGTGGCTGTTTATGACTTGCGTATCAGAAAATGGTTTCTGGCTACTTGTGTTGATAACACTTGTGTTCTGTCTCTTTCGAAATAGATTGAAAATCTATTTATACAAGTCATTGAACACACCCCAATCTCTTAGGAAGTGGAGGAAGTGAAGTAGTGGAGGAGTGGGTTTGTGCGTAAGGTAGTGATCATCGTGTCTCCATTATGAGGGATGATTGATCACACGTTCCCCGACTACTCTCATTACTGATAACCGTCTGTCTTTCCTGATACGTTCTCGTAATGGACGCGTTGCACGCCGCACGCCAAACCTCCGCCAATACCCCAGATAAGCATTTCCCAAAAATGTGACATGTTTGATGTCTCGAATGAGTGGGTCAAGTCGTGGGACTTGCCGCCGAGAATAGCATATGGTGCTATTAGGTTAAACAACTAAGTTGTTTATGAAGCCGACATAAAATATCGTATGTATTTGATGTATGTGAAGCATCGCATTTAAGCAGCTCAAATTAACCGTTGTGTATGAAGCATCGTTGTTTTAGAGATTGATTGAATAAGTCGCGGATAAGCGTCTTAAAGGAGGTAATACGATCGACCACCTTTGGGTGGTCGTTTGGTAGCTCTAGGGACAAGCCATTCCTTAGTCGATCGCTCCTGTGAAGGAGAGGTGGTCGGTGATCATGGAGATACCTCATCGATCGGCTAATGTTTGATCCAAGCCGTCCAACCAAGCTAGCGAAGTTGGACGGACGAGATGGTCTGCAGCGAGATGTTTGCCGCCGTTGATTCAAATTAGGGTTTGTAAATCGTGTGGCCAACCATAGTTCGACTAATCGAACGTGGCGTTGACGCTAATTGAAAAGCGAGTCGATTGGCCATGCATGAAGACGGGTTGTTTTTCGTGCATGCCGACATCTCCCGGATCGCCTAAAATTAGATCTAAGCCCTCTGTTTACCGGCAAAGATGAGCGATCATGATTAATTTTGACAACTCGCTGCAGCAAACACAAACTAGGGTTTCAATGCAGCCGTGTTCACTCTAGTTCAATCGAACGAATCATCGTGCTATTGATTTCCCATGGGCAAGTCGACTGGTCGGGAATAATATTAGGCCTGCGGTGAACGCACTGACACCTCTTCGATAGTCTGAAACGTGATCTAAGCCGTCCAATTAGGCTAGCTAAGTTGGATGGTCATGATCTATTTGCGATAGCTATATACTGCCGCAACTCGAATTTAGGGTTTTAGAATAGCGCGTTTGCCCTGGTTTGGGCAAGCGATTTGATATCCTATGGACTTGCTACGAAAATTCGATCGAAGCGGAAAGAAGTTGGTCCGCCGGTGAGTGCGCCGACACCTTTTGATCGTTCGGGGAAGATCTCGGTCGTCCAACAAGGCCGGCAAAGTTGGACGGTCACGATGTATTTAAGACCCTTTTAACGGTCTTAGCTCGTTTGAGCTTGCGCGAGCACCCATCTTAGAGTTGACGTTTAGAGCGCTTGGGAGTTAATTGAATAGGACTCGATCTAGGGCATTAGTGGGCCACCCAGGTGGTCACTATGGTGATTGCCTAGTTCTCGCTAGGAGTAGTCTAAGTTTGTTAAATCGCGCGGCCAAATCGTGTGGCCGTGATAATTTTTTGAGACTGATGTGAACAGTCCAGATTTTCCTTCAGAATTTAAACGCGTGCGATCATGCCAACTTTTAATTAAAAGGTGTGCGAACGCGCTGATCTCTTTGTCAGAGGGTGTTGTAGCCTATGTGAGTGTTTTCATGCAGGTCTCAATACTGACACTTCGGGAGATTCATGCTACTCCGTTGCGAGTGAACATTAATCGTCATGTCATGCCAATATTGATAGTTCGGCTGGGGAATATAGCATAGAAAAACACTAGGCAGGCCATGCATTAGTGAATAATGCTGGTGCAAGATAAAATTTATAGAATATTTGGGATTGTTGCTACATGCACCATTCTGAGTAAATTTTATATACATAAATATATTGAATTTCTTAATACATATATGAGCGAAGAGGCTTAGGCACTCAACACTTTTAAATGGCTTCATTTCATTAGTGAATAATGCAACTAGGAGCTTAGATACTCATTAGGCTCTATATATACTAGTGAAAAATTCATCTAGGAGTTTGAGTTTTAATACAATATGAAGAGCGTCATAGGCACTCATCAGATTTTGATATATTCTTCAAATTCCTTGCGGAATATAGACATATCAAGGTTTATTACTTCCGATGTCGGGTCAGGTAGATAGACTTTTACAATTTTCGCCCTAAACTAAAAACCACCATCAACATTAAGTCCACTGCTTAGCACGTAACAGTTACATTGTTGCGGGGTAAGCACTAGATGGTGACAGACGAAAAAAAAAACCAATAAGATAAAGTAGATAGATGTTACCAGAGGTATATCGCTTGGTTTGAACTTCCTTTGTCGGTCGAAGAAAGGGTCGCTGTCTGAGCGTCCTTTTCAACTATGACGTGTCTTTGGGGTTCGTTGAAAGTCTTATATCAACGACCGATTTTAACGGTAAAAAATTTACGACTGCCTTCAATCAGTCACATATATAAATCTTAATATAAAAAAAATAGATTCAGAATCTTAATATAAAAAAAAATAGATTCAGATTGGATGTTTGGCCTGACTGAATCTGACTAAATCTGAAATGAAACTCAAATGAGAATCAAATGAAACTCAAATTAGAATTCAAATGAGAATCAAATGAAACTCAAATTAGAATTCAAATGAGAATCAAATGAAAACCAAATTAAAATCAAATAAAAATGAGAATTAAATTAAACTTGCACACAAATAATCATTCAATTTAACATTCATTGATTCATTCACTAGTACAAACAGACCCTTTTGCCACGCCAAATTGGCGTGTCCATAGGGGTTTTGACACGCCAATTTGGTTTGGACTTGGTGTGACTTCTGCTTGCGTGGTTTTAGGTAACACGGCGTGGTTTTAGGTGGCTTATAGTCACGCTTGCCTTGCGTGGCTATTTCTGCATGAAATAGACACGCCAGAGCCATATAGGCGTTGCTATATAGTGTCCCAAAAATTTAAGTACTGGTACTCTATAGACACACGATTTATTATTTTGGTGTGGCTCTTTGGTTCCCTATAGACACCCTAAGTGCTTCTGGCGTGGCTATTTGATTCACTATAGACACCCAAATTTCTTTTTGGCGTGGCTATTTGGTTCACTTTAGACATGTCAATTGTTTTTTGGCGTGGCTCTTTGGTTCCCTATAGACACACTAATTGCTTATGGCGTGGCTATTTGATTCACTATAGACACACAAATTGCTTTTTGGCATGGCTATTTGGTTCACTTTAGACACGCCAATTGTTTTTGGCGTGGCTATTTGATTCACTATAGACACCCAAATTTCTTTTTGGCGTGGCTATTTGGTTCACTATAGACACACAAATTGCTTTATGGCGTGGCTCTTTGGTTCCCTATAGACACGCTAAGTGCTTTTTGGTGTAGCCATTGGTTATCCGATAGACACGCCATATAGGTTTAACGTGGTTATATGTTATGTTTTAGCCACGCCAATTTCACTTGCCTTCATCCACGTGGTGTATTAGGAACCGTTGAATACCATCCACATGTAACGTTGTGAGCCGTTCATTGGATATCCTATAGACACGCCCCATAGAGTGTGGCTAAATGTGATATTTAGCCACGCCCATTTCCAATTACCTTGATCCACGTGGACGTATTAGGAATCGTTGGATCTAATTTAAGATGATGCAATATTGACCGTTCAGATGTAACGTCACCGTCCACATGTAACGTTGGGAGCCGTTCATCGGAGAACCTATAGACACGCCATATAGCGTGGCTTTATGTGATATTTAGCCACACCAATTTATATTTGTTTAGTGTGTCTTTATGTTATGTTTAGCCACGCCAATTAACCTCGAAGCGTGTGTAATACGCGTGTGACGGCTTCTGCCGTTCGGATATGATGCATCTAAACCATCCACCTGGCACTATCCAAATTTTCTTATACTTTATATAAATTGTGGTTAAATCTGAAATTCATATTATTTTTAATAACACGGTAAAAAATGTTGAGCTTTGGTCTAACAGTTTGCAAAAGAAAATATTAAAGAGCATTTATCCAAAAATCATCGGTTTTTCTTCAACTTTTTTGATGGTGGTGTCTCTTCAAGCAATTGATCGAGGTTGTGACATTCTCGACGCGGCAAACCTTGTCATCCTATGTTTCCCATCCGGAAGTTGGTATGCACGATCTACACTTTGTACATATAACTTTCTTTCGCCCCTTTTTAATCTTCTTTGGAAGCTTGTCATAGGCTGCATGACTCCCGAATGTAGATTGACCTGCTAGGTGCTCCTCATTCGGTTTATCTTCTCGCAAGGTCGCTTGTTGTTCTTAGGTCAATGTCCAATTTCTTCTCAGAATCTAAAACTGGTTCTGGTTGCTTATGAGGTTTTCCATGCTGTGGAGTTTCCTGTAGCAAGAGATTAAATGTATTATATATATATTCTGAATCCAAGGCGAATTCGTCTGTCATGTGAATTCTCAACAAGAGACAGACAAAAGTCATTTTTCCAACAATGTAATATATAAAGCCAACTTCACTGAAGGCCGTGGCATTTTCACAGCTGCCGCCCATAATAAAATCCGTAACCAAATATCAATTTTCAAATTTACACTGGCATTCATGTTCCATTTAGGTGTTAATATATTTCTATCTCGTACTTATTCTTTAATCAAACTGAATACACGATTTATGTAAAACTATTTATATACTTGATTAACAAAGCAAAAGAGATAAGAAACTAACCTTGTCATCGAGAGATGGAACAATTATCTTTCTACCATGCCACAAAACCATCTTTAGCTTCCCTTAATAACTTAAACTCACCACTTGGTTCGGTTAACACGAACGATGGAACTATAACCTCCGAATATTGACAACATAACGGTTTTTTAGGAAGATCTTCTCCATGTATTTTCTGGTTAGGCAACGTAGGTAAAATACGCCTCTAGCAATGACGTTTCCCCTAGATCCATTCCAAAAGTCGTATTTTGCTTTCTCGGAGATACGACATATGAACATCATATAAAAAGAAGATGCTAGAATTAGCAATATAGATTTACGAAGAAAAAAAAACAAAAAAAAAACATACTCCATTAGATGTCTTAGCGAGGAGGTTCTGCCGTAGATGTGCACGACTTCTAGAGATATTGAAGGATTTGGTTGGGAATTACTTGGTAGAGTTCTCGCATAAGATTAGAGACTGGCTTAGATCCATCGAAGGGTTGCTACGTGAAGGAGACTTCCGCAGAAAGTACTTGGTTGTGAATTCTTGGTAGGGTTCTCGTATAAGATTAAAAGAGTTATTAGTTACTTTTGAAAGTTACACATGTTTCTATTTTTCTAGGTTCTCTAATTTACACTTGGATCGGTGATTCATATAATTGATAGACATGGTTTATGTATATTCGACTTACAAATCAAACAAGCCAAGCAACTAACCTTCTTAGCAGGCTCGATGAACCGAACACCAAACTTTGGCAAAGGAATCGCTTTTCCAAGAGTTTGCCCTAATGTTTCCATACCAGAAAATCGTACGGGTAGACGGAAATTCGGTTTTATTACTTCATCAATCAGGATTTTGTGGCAATCAACCTCCAACCCATCCTTTTCATGTACTTGTTGTTTTCCTGTTAACAGAAAAGATCTACCTCTAGCAAGGACGTTTGCCTTAGACAACTCGTCAAAAGGTTGCACCTTCTACCTGCGGAAATATATGGCATATGAACATCTTCAAGCGAAAACTTCAAAACAAATTGAGATTTAAAATGCATGTAAAACTAAAACAGATCTGAGAAATCGCTTTAGTTGTCGCGATCTCAGTTGGCTCCGACTAGGTGGATCTTTTGACGTCACATCCAGAGTATGTTTCCCGAATTTCGTTGACTTACCTGCGGCGAGAGTAATATTCCATATTCGGGTGACAAATATGCCAAATTCCACCGTGAATGCGAAGACACGGATGAATAGGTAACAAATATACAAGGTTCTCCAAAATACACCCTAGCATCCGTGATTCATATAGTAGTTGATGGCATATTTCAGACTCATATGGTCTTAAGATCATTGTTGATGGGTGAAAACTACTCCTGCAGAATTTGGTAATTTGGGGTGTGGATGAGGAATGAATCTAAACCTTCAACAAATGCCTTTGCGCGGTGAGTGCTTGTAGATTCGAGAGATCAATCTGTGCAAGTCCGGCCTAAACCAAGAAATGGCCGTTCCGGACTTGTTTTGGTCACAAAGTGAAGGAGATGGGGTTGATCTTAGGGAGGGAAGCGAAGAAGGTGTTGAGATTGTGAAGGTGTTGGCTTGCTTATGACTTGTAACGAAAGATGAGCAAGCTTACGGTTGATGCAAGCAGGCTCGAGTGTTTGAATACGGTTTTTGTATTAACACTTGGTTTTACGTAAATGCCCGAACTTGTGTTGTTCTCCCGTTATTCCTTGTTTGAAATAGGGCGGAGAACCTATTTATACAAGTCATTGAGCCTCATTCACGTTTCGTGGGAAGTGGAGGTAGTGGAATGATGGAGTAGTGGAGTTGTGTGTCGGTGATACACGACCGGTCTTGCCCACTCCTCCTGTTCATCTCTAACCGCCCATGACTTCCTGACACGTTCTTGTGATGGCGCGTTGCACGCTGCACGCCGTAAACCGCCATACCAATACCCCGGTATGTATCCCCCGGTTTGTGACATGATTGATGTCTGGAATGTGGATCGTGGATCCACGAAAGATAGCATGTAATCTTGAATTGAATAACTGCGTTATTCGAAAGTCGATACTTGTGAAGTATCGTGTGTATTTCATGCGAGTGCGCATTGTGGTGTGGTAAGGTGATGGGTAATGACGCCTTGCGACCAATTGACTCTGACCGGGGTTGTATAACCAAGTGGTGAAGTTGGACGGATGAGATGAGCCTTGAGACACTCATCTGCGGCCGTTAATGAATATTAGGGTTTTTGAAGAGGTGCGCAAGCATCACTCTCCCAGCTTGGTCGAAACCAAGCATGGGAAGGATTTTGGAGAGGACCGACCATACATGCGTGTTGACGGCATGATGGTGTAGGTGCCTGTATTCCGTTCCCTCATGAAAGCGCGATCTGGGCCACTCAATTTGACCGTCAAAGAGGATTGGTCGAGATTGATTTTGCGATAAGAGTTTGATACCGCAAGAAGCCGCGCGCCATACTCTTTTCCTAGCGTTTTCCAAGACGACCTAGCTTGGTCGGTCCTGGTCGGTTGGTTTGGCGTGAAGATGGTAGGCTGATGTTCACGCCCATGTCTCACCGTCCCATGAAAACGTGATCTAAGCCACCCAATTCGTCCGGTGAAGTTGAGTGGTCGAGATCGATTTGCAACTTGGGAAGTGTATCCACGCATGTTTGAGCGGGCGTTTTGGATTGGCCAGGCGTGATATGCCTTGGCCGACCGCATGAAGAGGTAGATGGGCCCACGGTGGTCATGCTGGTATGACCGGACCTGCTTAATCTAATCTGTGACCCTCCATTCGTGCCGGAGAAGATGGACGCGCGTGATGGCTTGAACCCTAATTTTGGCTTTCAAAGCCGCGCGACCATGCTATTTCAGGCGGACGAATGTGTTGTAACCAACCATGGTTGGTTTTGACCGATTGGTCAAGTGTGTAGGCGGTCACATGGTGATTGTGTCGACATGCTCCTACCCTTTGAGTCTGCATCTACACCCTCCATTTATACCCGCGAAGATAGATGGTTGAGACAGTTTTGCGGCACATGTAATATGCCGCAAACCTAATTAAAGGGTTTTCCGCCCATAATGCTTGGTATGGACGGTTTCTTGGCAAGCAAAGGCCAATGGTCGACCATGCGGGGTCGGCCGTGTGTATTCCATACCTGCTTGGGGGTGATGGAATTGATCTGTGGTCATCCAATCATGCTTGTGGAGTTGGATGACCGCGATCGAGATCATATCCGGCAAGCTAAGGCCGTGGGTATTCCATACCATGCTTAGGGTGATGGAGATTGATCTGTGGTCATCCAATCATGCTTGTGGAGTTGGATGATCAACGATCGAATCATATCCGGAGACCGATACGGTCAAAGTCCCATGCTCAATCGGGCTAGTATAACACACCGAGAGGGGCTCAATCGGGCTAGTATAACACACCGAGAGGGCTCAATCGGGCTAGTATAACACACCCGAGAGGGCTCGGGCTAGTATAACACACCGAGAATCACACATGCGGGTATTTCGTACATGGTTTCATTATAGTGCTTGGAGGTTCGTGTTACTCTATGAGTAACACTCGGTCTCATGCCACACCGATAATGATTCATTATAGTGCTTGGAGGTTCGTGTTACTCTATAAGAGTAACACTCGGTCATCATGCCACACCGATAATGAGTACGGGAAATACAAGGCCGAATTAAGTGAGGGAGTATCCAACACTTATAAATGGCTTTATCTTTTAGAAGATGTCGGGCCATGATTTTTCCGGTTTTTTACAAACTCAACCTTGAACGAAAATCCACCATCAACATTAAGTCCCACCTAGCACACAATGGTTACACTATTGTGTGGTAGGCATGAGATGGTGACAGTTAAAGATAAAACTTATGAGACAATGTTAGATGTTACCGGGAGAGACGGGTCGTCTGTCCTTCGAGCATGTCACGTTCAAGAGACGTCCGAGAAAAGTGTTCCCCTAGCATGATGTCGGTCTTGCACAGCCGATCGACCTTGCTATGACCGCTTCGGTCGAGGGGCTATTGCGCCCGCTTGTTCAATCGTGGGGATGTGCCTAATCGTCGACCGTTGCGCTTCTTGATCGAACGTGGGCTTGTTGTGTGCGCTTGGTTGAAAGTGGGTCTATCATGTACATGCTTCAAACGTCAGCCATGTGCTTCGACGAAACCGGCCTGCAGTGTGCGCCTATTATACCAACCTTATGTCGTGATTAACACCAGCCTTTGCGACTTGAGCAATACCAGCCTTTTGACTTGAGCAATACCACTTGAGGCTTGTACCGTACTTAAAAATTGTACAGGACTTGAAATCAATACGGACCGAAACTTGTCACCCAGGACTTGAAATCAATACGAGACTTGAAAACTTGAGTTATCAGAAGCTTGATCAATACCCCGGACTTGAATGATGTTTGGATCGGCCATTGTGTGAGTTGTGTCTTCTTGAGTGTGTGGCGACACTTCTCATATGTTTTCATACAAGTTCTAGCTCCTGTCTTTTATTTCATTGCGGTAGAAAGAATCCCTGTTGAGATGTCTTCTGGAGATAATGCTGGTGCCAAGTCAGGAAGTGTTGACGACTTCAAAGATATGCCGAACATCGATGATGAATTGTTCACCGCGCCCTTTCAACTATATGAAAACATCCGTTCCACGGGATAACCTTCCTCCTATCGACTTCGGGGTTTTTCATGCTCCGCCGGGTCCTCATGAAGGATGGATGAGACGTACGTTTAAGCAATGAGTACATCAAAGATAACTTAGAGTGCAGATTATTGATGTAGCTTCGGTGTTGAAACGACTCGAGAGGATGTTAAAGTGGTTTAAGTGCGAATATTGAGGTAGATCCTGGAGAGAGTGTTGAAGCGAGGATTAGAAGTGAACAGGGGTCCCGGAGAGAGCATTGAGGCGCCTCTTGAATAGACTATTGAAGCAGCGCTGCGAGAGGGAGAGTTGAAGTGGCTTCCTCGATTCGATTTACCCTTGCGAATTCCATGATTCTTGACAAGACCATCTTTCTCGTGTTGAAGGAATCCTTGATCGACGGTGAAGGAACTTCATGCCGAGCCTCGGTCCCCAAGCGTGGTTTACATGGTTTGTTCGTAGTGGTTTTTGTCGAGCCTGGTATGGAATATCTCGAACGCTGTTGCATCATTGCGGGAGTCGTACATGTGGCACTGGAGTTGGAGTTGGCGGACACGCAGGATATTGTATCTCGGTGGTTTTCCCCTTGCTGCTTCAGGGAACTGCTTACAGAAGGCTGAAGGTTGTATCGCCTGTTGGTGAGATATATGCCCTTGCGTCACACTTGTACATCCTTATCTGGTTGTAGCCGCTACATCCATCCATGGAGGAGAACATGCCGTGTCCGCTGGTTGCATCTACTAACATGTCGATGTTCAGTAGAGGAGAATCGCTTTTGGAGCATTCCATTGGGCGGAGAGACTGGGTGTCAGTCTCTCCTGCTAATTGCTAACAAATGACGCCGTATATTGTCTTCCCCTTCTAATCACGTCTTGCTTCGAAAGTGCGTCCCCTTTTGGTGTGAGTATGGGTTGAAGCTTCACCGTATGTGCTGGTCCTTTCCTTCGAAGTCCGTCATTGTGGTGGGATGACGCACAATCTTGCATGGGCTAACCTTGGCCGTCCCGAGAGTCTTGAGAGAAATCACATTGGAAGATGCTCCTGTGTCGACGAGGGCCCTCCCGAACTCGAACCCTTGATGTGTGCGGTAACATGTGAGCGGACGTGATCTTTTTCTGCCATCATGTCGTCTTCTGTAAATGTAACATTATTTACAGGTGTTTTCGATGCAGTTAAGACTTCTGGACGTGAAGGAGTCAGGTGTACGTCCCGAGCTATTTTATTAATTACAGGAAACATCTCTGCACGTTGATTCTTTGAGAGGCGCAAGAGTTCACACAAGCTTTCCACTAGAGATGCCGCTTCCTAATCCACTGGTCTCTGGTTCGTAGTAAATCTGTTGACACGGGAGGATCGTTGTGAGGATCGGTCCCCGGTGTAGGAATCTCCATGACAGGGACCGTTCATATCTCGATGTCGCTCATTTGATCGGGTCCACGTAGGTCCGCGTGGCTGAAATACCTCTTTACGAGTTGCGGCCATATCCGTTTGAGTCTTAGCAAGAACTTCCCGCTTCTCCATCAAGTCTGAAATGGTAATGGATGGTGGTCCTCCTCTCGTCCCTCCGGCTCCTCGTCCACGATGCGGGAGTGAAAGTTGTTGCTCGGTGACTACCGGAGCGTTACGCTTGAGGAGTTGTCGGGATTTGCGGCGCTCTGGCTCGTGATGGGAGGTGTTACACCCTCTTTGGGATGTCTCCTACTCCGCTAGTGTTGGTGATAGAAGTGACTCCTCCACGAGATGTATTGACCGTAGCTCCACCGGCGGGTACATCAACACCTAAGTGTCATCCATGCTGGCTCCATCGAGTTGATTGCGATCCGGGACCTCGGTTCCACCATCTTGGAATGAATTCTTTGATTGAATTGGTTCTAAGATCTACCCTTTTTGAAATTGATGAAATTGAATCGGATTTCAAAGAAATTGATTTTACTGACCGAGAGATTAATCTCCCACCGTGGTCGCCAATTGTTGATGGGTGAAAACTACTCTGGAGAATTTGGTAATTTGGGGTGTGGATGAGGAATGAATCTAAACCTTCAACAAATGCACTTCTTAGCTAAGTGCTTGTAGATTCGAGAGATCAATCATGCAAGTCCGGCCTAAACCAAGAAATGGCCGTTCCAGGACTTGTTTCGGTCACAAAGTGAAGGAGATGGGGTTGATCTTAGGGAGGGAAGCGAAGAAGGTGTTGAGATTGTGAAGGTGTTGGCTTGCTTATGACTTGTAAGAAAGATGAGCAAGCTTACGGTTGATGCAAACGGGCTCGAGTGTTTGAATACGGTTTTTGTATTAACACTTGGTTTTATGTCGTCTGAACTTGTGTTGTTCTCCGTTATTCCTTGTTTGAAATAGGGCGGAGAACCTATTTATACAAGTCATTGAGCCTCATTCACGTTTCTCGTGGGAAGTGGAGGTAGTGGAATGATGGAGTGGTGGAGTTGTGTGTCGGTGATACACGACCGGTCTTGCCCACTTCTCCTGTTCATCTCTAACCGCCCATGATGTAGTAGCGGGATTTCCTACACTACACC